>PRKT01000698.1:214459-231757 GCA_003671525.1 Saccostrea glomerata
TATATATATATATATATATATATATATATATATATATATATATATATATATATATATATATATATATATATATATATATATATATATATATATATATATATATATATATATATAGTCAGAATTATTACTAGTGTACCTCTAGATATACATATGTAACTATTTCTAGCAATCACTTAAACGATTAAATAACTATTAATTCAATAGCATAAATTATTTTCTCGCTATGGCCCGAAAATATTCCTATCAAGAATATTCAATTTGTTAAAATAGATGAAATATTTTATGACACCATTGTCTGGATAAAAATAGATAAAGTCATTTGTTTGGATAAGAAAGATTTGTACATTGGGGCAGTTTATATACCACCCATTGATTCAAAATTTCATGTTATTACAATTGTGATTTGTTTACGACGCTTGACGAATGATTTAGTTTTAACAAATTCATTCAACAATATCTCGAATTTCAAGATTTGTAACTTAACCGAATTCTCAGGTCATACACCAATTAATTTTTCATTTACCTGCATCTTAGGGTATCAAAAACAGACAAACAATTCTAGAACTTCGAACTCTCCAACTGCCCCAAATTCTATCACAGTGAGATGGCAAGAAAAATCCCAAATTCAGATGAGATGAGATCTTATGAACAACTTAGACGCTCTATATTCTTGTGTTGAAGATGACTTCGATGTCAACCAAATTGTCGACAACTTTAATGAAAAATTAAGCAATGTGTTAGGGAAGTATTGCACAAAGAGTAGCAATTACGCGTGTCCAAAAGTAAGAAATGCAGAGGATAAACCATTGTTCAATCACAAATGCAAAGTCTTACACGACCAATATTTATCTGCTTTAGAAGAATACAATAACTTTCATAGTAAAATAAATTACAATAAACTTACTAAAACAAAAAGTGAGTACAAAAAACGTCAAAAGAAACTTAAAAATCAGTACAAAAGACAACAAGGTGATATGGTGCAACAGCTGAAAAAAAAAATAACCCTAAAGAATTCTTTAAACAATTTAGCAAACGAATGACATCAAACTCAAAAGTTACCTTATCAAAAATTTTTGAACACATTCGGAACCTTTCTAATGGTTCAGCGACTACGTACATTTCGATTGCAAATTATATGGACATCGATAGCCCTGTATTTGAGCTCTTGGACACTGAAATTACTTCAAAAGAGGTTGAAACCTGCATACGCAGACTTAAAACAAGCAAAAGCGCGGGAAATGATAATTTAATCAATGAATACTTTTCCAAGTTCAGTGACATAATTCTCCCTATTTTAAGGACCCTTTTTAACAAAGTATTTAATTCCGGTATACTTCCGTCTTCATGGTCGAAAGCAACTATTATCCCAATACTAGTATATAAAAAAGGAAAAACTGATGACCCTGGAAACTACAGAGGCATCAGCATCACAAGCAGTCTGTTAAAACTTTTTACTTCAATCCGTAACGAAAGAATAATGAAATGGAATATCTCAGAAAATATTATAACTGATGCACAAGCTGGGCGATCAACTACTGACGCGATATATTTGCGCTTCAAAGTTTAATATCACAAAAGTTGAACAATAAACAACGTTTATATTGCTGTTTTATTGACTATAAAACGGCATTTGATACAATCAAGCGGGAAAAATTATGGTATAAATTGATCAAATAGGGAATCACCGGAAAATTCCTTCGAATTATCCGATCGCTTTATGTTGATGTACGCGCCTGTGTCAAAAATGTAGGTGAGATATCAGAAGAAGTCCCCATAAATACCGGGGTGCTGCAACGGGAAGTATTATCACTGATATTATTCAATATGTACGTTAACGACTTGGATAATCATTTCATAAACGATAAATGCCCATCCGTAGAATTAAGGGAATCAAATCGTTTTGTTTTAATGTTCGCAGATGACACAGTAATATTCGCTAACTCACCAGAAGAGTTACAGAACTTGCTTGATGCTTTACAGGGATACGTATCATCGTGGAATTTGACCATTAACACCACAAAGACCAAACTTTCAGTATTCAGAAAAGGGGGAGCGTTAATTTCTCATGGACGTATAATAATGACGTTTTAGAAATTGTCAATTCTTTTAATTACCTTGGATTATGTTTAAACTACAACGGTTAATTTAATGTTACGCAAAAAAAAATTAGCTGAACAAGGTCAAACAGCTCTATTTAAATTTGGTTTAAACCGTAATATTCAGAAATTTGAATTTAATGCCGAAATCTGCTGTCAGCTTTTTGATACATATGTTGGCAGCGTTTTATCGTATGGTAGTGAAATCTGGGGTTTTCATAAATCTCAAGAAATTGAAAGACTGCATTTATCCTTTTGTAAAATTACTCTTGGTGTTAAGCGCAATGCATGTACTTATATGATTTATAGAGAATCGGGACGATATCCACATATTATTCAAAGAAAACTAAGAATCATCAAGTTCTGGTGTAAACTATTAAAACAGTAAACTGTATTTTAAAATCTTCCTACGAGCACCTGTAACATGATGCAGAGAATGGGTCGGGAACAAGCACAAGTATAAACTGGGCGCGTGACGTAAAGCTTGAATTATTTAGGTTGGGTCTGGGAGAATTTTGGATGAATCAACAAGTTATAAATTTTGCTAATTTCATACATATATATAAAAACAGAATACTAGATATACTACTCCAAGAGTGCAATGCATTTATGGATAATTCCTCAAATTGTTTTTTATATAAGCACATTGTCCAATTTGATTTTTGTAAAAATGCAACCTTATTTAACAAAACCTCTACAAAGTAATTTAAAAAAGCATATTTCCCGCATCAAACTTTCATCGCACTATCTAAACATAGAATGCGGAAGGTACCAAGGCAAGAGCAGAAATGATAGAATATGCGATATTTCTGATAGTCATCAAATAGAAGACAAATTTCATTTCATTCTCCAATGCCCTTGATATCTAAATCTAAGAAAGAAATATATAAATGAATATTATTACAAATCGCCAAGTACAATTAAATTAATCCAATTATTAGGTACAAACCGCATATCTACTTTGGTTGGTTCAGGGAAATATATTCAACATGCTCTAATATCACATAACGAATATTTATCAGGTTGACTTACATATAATTTCTCTATCTTTTTGTCTATATATCAAAATAGCATTGTTGTATATTGTACTATAACTTTGAATATTTCTCTACTGCTAATTTCAAAATCATTATATTGTATTCTATAAATGAGTGGAACTGTGGGACTGAGGAACACTTGACCTGGGGGTTCACCCCCCAGTTTCGACTCATTGATAATCGATTGTACTATATGTTGTGTCACATTTGTCATTTTATAAACTGTCTGATTCAGTTCCTAAAGTTATGTCCTGAATAAACTTATATATATTAATTTCAAAATATTTAGCACCTTTTCTACGATTTAAGTCTTCATTCGAAGCAAAACTGAAAACAATGTCCTGTACATAATAAAATTTCAGTTTGTCAAAACCACCTTCGCAAATATTCACGACAAATTAAAGCATAAAAATGCCAAATACATATATAATGTGTATTTAAAGTTTACATTGATTACAAATCAATTGAATACATTATGAATCCAGGAAATATAATTAGATCAAAGCTCCCCTACACCACACCACCCCCTCTTGAAAAAAGGCATGGATCCATAATTGAATCGAATATTTTTTTTTTTACAGAAATCTCTCTTTTAACAGACATCATTTAAATCACCATTGATAAAAACTCAAAAAATTATAAATGGAGGTAATCTTTAGTTAGATGTTCAAGACTGTAAGTACAATTTCATGTGTAATACATGATAAACAATGCATGGTTACTGAAACGTTTGGCTGAGGAACATGTGGATTTTTTTTTCACATTAAGGTATTTTCATCCTTCTTTGATGTCAAAGGTTTTTGCTAAAACTGTAATTAATTTTAATTTATACCAAATAAAATATCTTTCGGAAGAATGCTTTTCAATAGGTGTGATGATCAAACTTGTTAAGTTATTAGAATTTAAAAGATGTAAATGACCGAAAGGTTTTAAAACACGATTTTAAAATTGGTGCTTTTCGAAAAGGCAAATGCGCTTCAATCTAGTTCTAAATTATGTTTATCCAATGCTTTTCATCTAAAGAAATTCATGCCTTTTCGTGGTGTTATTTCTTAATAATCATAGTAGATAGACATAAGATCATGACACCGCACTGCAACAGGTTAATGTAATACCCTCTGTGAAACAGCTGTTTTACAACGGTACTAAAATGAAGGTAATGTCAACGAATACTTTTACCTGCAGTTCCACTGTACCCGGATACCGTGAGTAGGTATTTATCAGCCTCGTTTCCGATATAAAACGTGGAATATCCAGCATACGCTGTGTCCCCATTAAATCTCTGGAGATCAACTCGCAGTTCCTGGTCCTGATCTTTGGTTAAAGCATGGATTGCATCATTCCCTTTAAAATTATAATAATTAAAAAGAAAATCATTGAAATTGATGTTTGTGACTATTGATTAGAATATGCTTTCATCTCAAAATATTTATAATTTATTAAGAATTACACATATTTATATCCCCGGAGTTATACAAAACAGAGTGGGAGAGATGGTGGGTGGTGCTTAAAGCGAAAGCACTAGTGGCACCATTTTACATTTCTTTGTTTTGCAAATCAAAACAATATAAAACTAAAGGCTGCTTAAATCTGAATTTTCATTTTGTCTAAGTGTTGTGTGGTGTCAATTAATTATATAATGTTTTCTTCATCTTGTCTATATTAAGTAACATAAACAAACTTCTGGAACATTTCAGTCTGGTCAACGTGCATGGCAATTTTTTTAGAACATTCTTGAATCTTGAATTTTGTATCCACATTTTGTTTTTACAATTTTTTTTTTTAGAATTTTCTAGATTAGCATTAATTATTTTTGTTATACCTTTAAAAATTTGTTCCTGTACAAATCTAAACGAAAAAAGTCTAACATTTCTAATGTTTTGCTGAACGGGCATAAAAACAAATCGATATTGGACCGCTGAGTGAGATGTTGGACAGGTCGATGAGATGTTGCACCGCTTACTTCACGGAATGGGCGGAGCTTAATCTCATTTGTATTCGTTGGTGTTCAAAAGCGACGGTGCTGAGGTTCCATAACGCCATACAGCAAAAAATACATGTTGGTAAAAAAAGATGAAATGAAAGGTATAACAAAACATTTATTGACTGAATTCTCGGGAAAAATGCGTTTTGTAGACCCTCGAACCAACCTGTCTGCCTTCGGCCTAAGGGCCTCGGGCTGACAGTTTGGTTCTTGAGTCCGACAAAACGCATGTTGCCCTCGAACTCGGTCAACAAATGTATATTGCTGTCACTTTGTAAACATGGGTAAGTCTGTCGAACAAAACGACGTGTGTATAAAAAGATAGTGCATGTAGTACTTACATGTAACAGAGTAGAGTGCCTCAAAAAGTAGAGTACCAAAGAGAGAGTGCATGTACCTAAAAGTGTAGAGTAAATAAAAGAGAGTACATGTAGTACCTAACAGTGTAGAGTGCCTAAAATAGTAAAGTACCAAAAAGAAAGTTTATGTACCTAAAAGTGTAGAGTACCTAAGAGAGTAGAGTACCAAAGAGAGTAGAATGCCTGAGAGAGTAGAATATCAAAGAGCGTAGAGTACCTAAGAGGGTAGAGTATATAAGAGAGTAGAATACCTAAGAGAGTAGAGTACCAAAGAGAGTAGAGTACCAAAGAGTGTAGAGTACCTAAGAGAGTAGAGTACCAAATAAAGTAGAGTATCAAAGAGAGTAGAGTACCTAAGAGAGTAGAGTATATAAGAGAGTAGAGTACCTAAGAGAGTAGAGTACCTAAGAGACCGGGATAGGATACTCTAAGTGGGACATTTTCTGTGTAGAAACGGTCAAGCTGTTGTATGTATCTTTAGATTCTTTCTGTAAGTTTAATTTTTCATTACTGTAAATAAATTGCAGTGCTTTAAATTTAAGTGTAAACTGTGTAAATGATTTTTGCTGACTAAAGGGTTGGTTATTCTGACCCATAACATAAAAAAGTTACCATGATTAAAGTGAAGCCAATTTATTCGAAATACAATGTTGCTTTCGTCATTGGTGGTTGACTGTTCGGTTTCAGTGAGTGTTATCTCTTCGTTTATTTTTTTTTTATTAATACAATTTTCAATGGAGATTGCAACCTAATATTGTTAGTTAATTTAGACGTGTAAGCATAATGCCACATTGTATCAGACACGTTTGACTGTGCTTAACTTTCATTTTGATTTGTAGGAAAGAGTTAGTATTATATAATAAATACTGCAAGTATCTGAGGGTAACAATGAAAGTTTTCATGCATCCCTTGAAAACCATTGTTAACCTCGGGTCATTTTCGGTTGACAATACGTTTATTAGGGTTAAACGTTTCAATGTTACCTTAACTTCAAGCAGTATAAATATAAACAACAAATTTTAATTTCAAGGTGGTATGTATTCTTACCAATCCAGTAGTTGTTTTTTGGATCCCCAAATCCTCTTTTGTATTCTTCCCAAGTTCGATAGAAATCAGTTGATCCGTCTATTCTTTTCTGTAAAATCTATAAATGTAGTAGAAATCTTTTATCCCTTGCTAATAACTTTCAGATACTAGACTTTCTTTTAGTTAAAAAAAAGACCATTTAGTTCAATTCATGTGTACAATCAATCAATATATAAACAGATAAGTTTATAATGTTAATGTAAAACAAATAAACTTACATAATTATACAAAAGTATAGAAATAAACTTGCGTGCATATAAACAAACATTACATGCAAACATTAATATATATATAGAAATAATATACCTGGTACACGAATTCTCACAAACTTACATGTAAACATACACGCATTAATTCAAACCTAGATGTAAAAATTCAAACATATACACATACTTTGATATTACCATACAAGCATACAAACATGCCCTCTCACCCTAACATACACAGGGTAATCTGTGTCAAAAGACCTATTTGTACTCACCGTCCATCCGCCTCCATCCGTTGTCAGGTCACAAAAGACGGAAGTGCAAGTTGAATCAATAAAAATATCATAGACGCCATCTTTTCCTTTTAATCGCTTATTTTGCTCCAGAATATTATAGCAATTTCTGGGATACACTTTTGATTCAACTGAAAAGAAAACGTGATTAAAAAAGACACAGAAAACATCTAAAATTATCGTTTCAATATACATTATATATGCATCACCGGTGTATAAATTAAATTTAAAGAACAATTAACAAGATCTGTAATTTTGTAATTTTTAATATTTCATTGGATTTGTTTTTTTAGGTAAATAGCATACAATAAAATTGATTGAATGTTTTTTTTCTAGAATAGATTGGAAAAATAAACTTTCCTGATTGAAATCTGTGTTATGAAACATATATTTGCAATGCAGATGGAATAAGAAATACGCACGCTAACTCTCCCGCCAAAATTTTGCAACCATTTAATGCCATATAAATGACACTTTAATATATTCTCTGTTTAATACAAAGAAAAATTCAATGGAAATTGATTTATTGTTTTAATACCAGCCCTAAATAGTACATTAGCCATACCTCTAGCTCTTGAAAAAAAAAGGGTGGGGATAGTCAAAAAAAAATTCCATTGAAATCGGACTTTCAGGTATACCATATTTTGAAATGGTCTTGGTTATGAATAAATGTTCCTTATATCTTTTGTTATGTTTTAGGCAAATAAATAATAAGTTTTTAGAACTTGTGCCCAATCCCATTGTATATATTTTGTGCAATAAAATATGTTCAAATCAATAAATGAAACATAAATATACTAATAAAATGTAATATTTTAGTTGTAAATCGCTTTGGAATTGGTGGAAAATAAGCATTTTTGTCATTTTTTGTCAATAAACATATGTCCCCCACCCCAACCTCCATCCCCGTGTCACACAAACAGCTTTGGTATGAATTTGTGAACTTACAGTCACAAAAGGGGGAGATTTTAAAAATATTTTCCGTTTTCCGTTGAATTCCATTGTAAAAAACATAGGTTTTACCAAAGTTTAAGAGTTATCTCTGTTTGTTTTCCCAAATAGGTAATGTTTTATGAAAATCCATATAATTATCTATAAAAAAAATATCATAAATTCATCGAATATGTTAACTTCTGAAATTGACATGGAGGTAGGCGGGAGAATAATGCTATCGTTTGCAGTTCTTTGTGCTATAAATGTAAACCTGGAAAATCATTTCATCTATATTGCATGGAATGTGATATCAAGACTAATACTAGTAAATGTCAATGCTAACGAGTTTGACTTCATTTTTGTTTATATAAAATACAATATTACAGTATGAAAGGAATACCGGGGCAGTTACTAAAACATTTGGAAACTTACCAGAAGATAAAGAGGATGAGACGTTCATAACCTGCAGGTTTAGAATTTTATGGTCCTCCAGTAAACCATCTAGTGTATCATTGATAGATATCGTAAATGTTTTTAGGGAGTTTTCCATCTTATTAAATTGATCCTCATTCACGGAACTTTTCATATCATCCAGCGTTTTTTTCACATCATTTAATTGTTCTCTAAAGAGACGATTTTCTGTTGACAGTTCTCGGTTTTTATTTCTGATATCCGATTCCTTGTTTTTTAATTGCTGAATTTCTTCGTGCAGCGTCTCATTCTGTATTTGCAGGTGATGTTTGATTCTTCTGTTTTCCGCCAATAATTCCCTGCTTTCTCTCTGGAGAACCGACGTTTGATTTCTTATCAAAATTATTTCCTTCTCCATTAAATCTTGGGTAATTCCGACAGATTCATTCATCGCTTCTAACACCTGTTTAAGTTTTGTAACCTCGGTTTCTATTTCCCTGTCTCTTGTCTCCAAATCCTTTAACTCCTTTGTCAAGATTTTCATTCTCTGCTCCAACACCTGAGAATTGTTTTTGTTTTCTATGACGTCCATCACTAAGTTTTGAATTTTCTGAACCATAGAAAACCTCATTAGACTCTCCTGGTTAAGAATGTCAGGTAAAACACCGGACACTTTTACTCCCGACGTCGTACTTCCGTCCATAATAGATTTCTCTAGATTGTAACTGTCAGCAGAGACTTGTCCGACATTCAGCAAAATTATAACGCATACTAGACTCTGGAGAATATACAATTTGTCAAATCGTTTACTTTTGCTTGCAAGTCAGGACTAAAATTTACATTCTGGCAAAGAATAAGGATATTTATATCAAATCGGGCAAAATAAAAGGGATTTTTCTCCTCATGTGCCTAGACAGTGAGATAATAAGAAATGTTTTGTGCAGTATTTACGTAATCCCATCTTTTGAAGTTATACGAACAGGTCACGGATATCAAAAAGTCACTTATTATATGATTATGCTTGAATAACAAAACAAAGAGGTTGTACTTCTAGTGATATTAAAGAGCTTGATACATGTGCATTTGAATTAGTTGATTAAGATAGTTATATAACATCAAAAAGATTCATTATCTCTGGCATACTATTATATTGAACAAATTTAGCATCTGTCTCAATTACCTGTCATGGGATTTTGGTTTTTATTATCCAATATTTAAATAATGAAAAAATGTTTTTTTTTCAAAAGAAAAAGGGATGAGACAGGATGATCATTTAAAGTCTTTCTTTAGTACAAGATTATTTTTGAATTAGGGTAAAAATAAATACTATTGAAAAACAAAACATGATGAGAAAAAGTATTTGCCAAGAATTATAAAATTTACAAAGAAAGGGCTTTTACGTTAAAAGGGACACTAAGATTTTGTGAACATTGTCTTTGTTAAAAACACAAGGACAATTCTGAAATATTGCAGAGATTCTAAGGTAATTAGCCATGTGTTGTATAGGCTGGATCATCTAATAATCAAAGCACTGAGAGTATTGATAGACGGTGATGGGCATGTATTGATTGTTTGCTTTTGTTTCCTTGTCACGTTTTACGGCCTTTCGAAGATAATTCATTCCTACTCAGGCGCAATTACTCTCTGGTGGAGGACTGCAAATATTGACCTGTACTCGGCACTTAGAGTTATGAGCACTGACATTAAGCTTTCGAATACATTCAACAGATTGAAATATGTATATACAATAAATGCACAAAACCTTTCCTTATCGTGTATTATTTTTCAAAGTAATTTATATATTGTTCAAATTTAAAGGGCGAATAATGTCATACATACATAAAGCAAAGAGCAAAGAACAAATAGTTTTGTTTGGGTATAAACGTAATTTATTAGATTCTTTTAGATAACAATACTTTTCAAAATCATGGGAAATTGGAACTTTCCTGTTAACGTTAATTCATTATAAACTGTGGGCGATTTTTACTATATCGTTCTCATAAAAAAAAAGATTATTGTCCATCACAAAATAAAGAATATAAACACTAGAAAACACAAAAATAAGTCATTGAAAGTATTTTCTTTGTGTTTCTTACAGAAGATCATTTCTAGGACTGATTTTACATTAACTCGTGCGTTCGTGTCTTATCATCATAACAGTCCTTTGTAGTGCTCTGTATCCGTTTGTCCAGCGGTACCAATACGGACATTTATAGCTAGTCACCTCAGACAGTGCATACTTCCCGTTAAGATTTGAGTTTGTACAAGCACTGTACCACCATGCTCCGTGATGATTTATAGCACAGTTGTAACTAGCTTTATCATTATCCCGGTCTTTCGTGCTGAATTTCATACCATCGTGAGGACGCAAACTGTCACCTACAGCAGAAATAGGAAACAATAACTGATATATGTGTAGAATTACTGAATCTCATACCATTATGTGGACCCAAACTGTCACCTACAGCAGGAATGGGAAACAATAACTGATATATATGTAGAATTACTGAATCTCATACCATTATGTGAACCCAAACTGTCACCTAGAGCAGGAATGGGAAACAATAACTGATATACGTGTTGAATTACTAAATCTCATACCATTATGTGGACCCAAACTGTCACCTACAGCAGGAATGGGAAATAATAACTGATATACGTGTAGAATTACTGAATCTCATACCATTATGTGGACCCAAACTGTCACCTACAACAGGAATGGGAAACAATAACTGATATACGTGTAGAATTACTGTATCTCATTCCATTATGTGGACCCAAACTGTCACCTACAACAGGAATGGGAAACAATAACTAATATAGGTGTAGAATTACTGAATCTCATACAATCGGGAGGACCCAAACTGTCACCTACAGCAGGAATGGGAAACAATAACTGATATATGTGTAGAATTACTGTATCTCATTCCATTATGGGGACCCAAACTGTCACCTACAACAGGAATGGGAAACAATAACTGATATATGTGTAGAATTACTGAATCTCATACAATCGTGAGGACCCAAACTGTCACCTACAACAGGAATGGGAAACAATAACTGATATATGTGTAGAATTACTGAATCTCATACAATCGGGAGGACCCAAACTGTCACCTACAGCAGGAATGGGAAACAATAACTGATATATGTGTAGAATTACTAAATCTCTTACCATTATGTGGACCCAAACTGTCACCTTCAGCAGGAATGGGAAACAATAACTGATATATGTGTGTAGAATTACTGAATCTCATACCATTATGGGGACCCAAACTGTCACCTACAGCAGAAATAGGAAACAATAACTGATATACGTGTAGAATTACTGAATCTCATACCATTATGTGGACCCAAACTGTCACCTACAACAGGAATGGGAAACAATAACTGATATATGTGTAGAATTACTGAATCTCATACCATTATGTGGACCCAAACTGTCACCTACAACAGGAATGGGAAACAATAACTGATATATGTGTAGAATTACTGAATCTCATACCATTATGGGGACCCAAACTGTCACCTATACAGCAGGAATGGGAAACAATAACTGATATATGTGTAGAATTACTGAATCTCATACCATCGTGAGGACCTGAACTGTCACCTACAGCAGGAATGGGAAACAATAACTGATATATGTGTAGAATAACTTAATCTCATACCATCGTGAGAAAACTTTCGTAAACTTGAGAACCAATAAAAAAAATTATAAAAATATAAATATTAACATTTTTTAATATATTGGTCATTTTGCGCATGTCCTTGCATTCAAATTTGATAGTACAATGTAGGAATCCATTATTCCTAAGATATGTAAAGCTAGCTACTAGTAACTGGCTACTAGTAGCTGGCTACGACAAGTGGTAAAGTTAGCTACTAGTAGCTGGCTACGAGAAGTAAGTAAAGTTGGCTACTAGTAACTGGCTACTAGTAGCTGGCTACGACAAGCAAGTAAAGTTGGCTACTAGTAAGCGGCTACCAGTAACTAACTTGAACATTCTAGTACCTTTTGTGTTAAATTATGCTAATTTGGGAGAAATGATCTGGCACTAAAGTTACCAAGATATCGTTATTAATGAACTCAGCTACTAGTACCGTTTGTTTAAAATTATGCAATTTTGGGAGAAAAATGTTGATATTATAGAATAGCTACATTTTTACACCGCTGATATCCACTGAGATTGTTGACAAAAAAAATATCTGAGCTTTTCCACGTGAACTGGTACTAAAATTACCAAGATATCGTTATCAATAAACACAGCTACTAGTACCTTTTTTTCAAAATTATGCAATTTTGGGAGACAAAAGTTGATATTATAGAAGAAGCTGCATTTTTACATCACTGATATCCACTGATATTGTTGATAAAACAATCTCTGAGCTTTTCAACATGATCTGGCATTAAAGTTACTAAGATATCGTTGTCAATAAACTCAGCTACTAGTACCTTTTGTTTAAAATTATGCAATTTTGGGAGACAAGTCTTGATATTACGGAAGTAGCTGGATATTTAAACCGCTGATATCAACTGATATTGTTGATGAAAACAATCTCTGAGCTTTTCGACATGATCTGGCACTAAAGTTACCAAATATCGTTATCAAAAAACTCAGCTACTAGTACTTTTTTGTTTAAAATTATGCAATTTTGGGAGACGAATCTTTATATTATAGAAGTAGCTGCATTTTTACACTGCTGATATCCAATGATATTGTTGATAAAAACAATATCTGAGCTTTTCCACATGATCTGGGACTAAAGTTACCAAGATATCGTTATTAATAAACTCAGCTACTAGTACCTTTTGATTCAAATTATGTAATTTTGGGAGAAAAATGTTGACATTATAGAAGTAGCTGCATTTTTACACTGCTGATATCAACTGATATTATTGATAAAAACAATCTCTGAGCTTTTCAACATGATCTGGCATTGAAGTTACCAAGATATCGTTATTAATAAACTCGGCTACTAGAACCCTTTTCTTAAAATTATGCAATTTTGGGAAAAAATGTTGATATTATAGAAGTAGCTGCATTTTTACACCGCAGATATCAACTGAAATCTTGATATTATACAAGTAGCTTGAATTTTACACCGCTGATACATGTATCAACTGCTATTGCTGATAAAAACAATCTCTTAGATTATCCACATGGTTAGCAATGAAGTTTCCAAGATATCGTTCGTAATTATCTCAGTAACTAATACTTTTGTGTTATATAATGCAAATTTGTGATACAAAAGTTGATAACGAGCGGTGTGAAGCACGCCTGGTCGAATAGAAAATATAGACTTTGTGCATTGATCCAAACGATTTTTTCCGCAGTAAATCTACACCTGCTTAGCATCATATTGATTATGAATAGTGAACAAAACTAACTTTATTTACTTTTAGCAATATTCAGGCTTCTTTTTGGTTATGCTACATACAGCTTTAGGTGACGTCTCTAGACTAGACGCACCAAATTCTATGTGCGGTTTGACTAACTCCATCTGAATAAAACAATAGTTCTAAGTATCTTTGCTCGCCCTAACAGTTTCACCGTCAGGTAATTATCATTGAAATAATTATAATTGGATTCTGACATAGCTGATATCTACACTTATAGTGAGTGCATCCAAGCGACGCTAATCGCCGCTCGATCGCGTAGCTAGCTCCATAGATAACGTGTACGAACGAAGCAAATTCGGGTTGAAAATAATACTTTACGGTGCATAGCAACAGGGGGTTTAAACAAAGCAACATTTTACTCGAAAAAAAAAACACAAACAACGATTTTATGCAGTTTCTATGCCATAAAAACTATCGTATGCGTCCTCGGTCAAGGATTTTTTATTTGACGTCATACTTTCTGGTATTTCCAATTTTTCGCAATCTCCAATGCAGAGTTGTCACTCGTTCCTCACTCAAACGTATGACCTGATGTTAGAGAATGGATTTTTCGGAGACTTATGAGAACTTTGGAATGTCCATGTATCCCACGATCCATGAGAAGTAATTTTTCTTCTCTTTATTAAATGAACCGAGGAAAGGCAATAAAAGTATAAGTTGTGTATAGTTTTATCAGTGGCAAATCCAGGAACTTTGTAAGGGGGAGGGTAGAAGGCAGGGGATCCTGGGGGTGCACCGAAGCCCCCAGGGGGTCTAGGGCAAGGGCCTAGTTGGAGTTCAGGGGTGAAGCCCTCGGAAGCTGATAATTTTTTTACAAATAAGAGTTTTTTCCCTTGATTTAAGGAAAATGGACAGATAGATTTTACATACCAAAAATTCAAACGGGGACATACGCCCGACGCGTTGGATCCGCCTTTGGTTTTAGATAGTATTTAACTGCACTCAACCCTTATTAGCTGGTATTCAGAGAGATGATATCTACTGATACAGTAAATAAGAAATGTCTACAAGATAACTGGTATTATCCATTACATTAAGCGTCTACTTTTTTCTATGTTTCAACTACGTGTACATTTTTCGGGGCAAACTAAGGGCGCGCTTGATTTGTCTACACCTTACACCCGGTGTACACTTTTTCATAATCAAGGGCAAAAGTTTACACTTTTGGTGTACACCTTCTAAACCATGTGCAGGGCATGTGTAGGTAATTACACAGAAAATTCAATATGGCTGACAAATGAAGAAACGGTAAAACTGCAGAATTTCTTTCTCTGTATTTGAGTTTACTGTCAAGTATTTTATAGGTTCATTGTGATGAATTGTTTTTAGTAATATAGTGGATCATGTTTTGTGCATTTTATGGAAAATGAAGTACTTCATAATTTGTAAAAGAAAAAAAAATAAGCAAATTTTGCAAGTTTGGGTGTTAAAGTCTCTAGATATATTTGATTATAGCTAGATATTTGGTTATAGGGGTAATTATGGACAGCTAGGAAAATTTTTAATAAAAAATTCTTTGCATTTTGTAAAATGTTTTGTTTTTAAAGGAATTTTGAAAGAATATTCACAATCGCAACTAATATTTAATTTAAAAAATCGTCTGCAAATAGGCCCTCTCAGTTTGTTAAAAGTTTGACGTCCATGTTTAATTTGCCACACTACACCCAATTTCACTTGATTATGAGATGTAAATCTTCTACACCGGTTGTAGTAAGGTGTAGACAAATCAAGCGCGCCCTAATTAATTGCGACGCAATTTTAAATTTTTTTGAATGACTCAAAATTAATGAGGATTTGTCAGTGGCGATATTTACATGGAAACTGTGGAATACCAGCATCTGCCCCGGAAGTGCCCATATAATGACAATGTCAAGTCTTATGATGTGATTGATTAATTGTAATTTGTCGATTGATAAAAATATAAATGTTTCAAATGAAAATTTTGACATGTTATTTTAAACTTTTAATTGTAATTATAAAAATTGGTTTGTTTGTATCAGAAAAAATCTTTTTGTTCTGTTTCTATGTCTTTGAATGAGCATTTTGACTGAATTTCAAACAGTTTAAGATAATCTATAGCTGATCACTGTTTATTTGATAAATGAGATGAAATCATATCTAATAGTTGTTATATACCGAAAACACTACAAGCAATTGTCAGATTAAAAAGAAAATGAAATAAATAAAACTTTTGTTAATCAACATTTACAGAATCGTCACTTTCAGAATTGGCAAAGCTTCACCATTCTGTTTATACTATATTAAGATTATAAACAAATCGAACAAGAGTTGATATCTGTTGGATGTACTGCATCAGAAAGGGATCCAACAAAGGTGTTTTCATAACCTCGAGCTCGAGGTTAATGGTATCTGCCTTGTTGTCCCCCGCTTGAAACGTGGGGGATATTAATTTGGGTTTGTCCGTCCGTCCGTCATTCTGTCTGTCTGTAACGCTTTCGTTTCCAGACGATATCTCGAGAACCCTTTGAGCTTTTGCAATGAAATTTTGCATAGCAACTCCCTATGGACTAAAGAAGACCCCTATTGATTTCGAGGTCAAAAGGTCAATGTCACAAATTTGCAAATTCTGTCTGTTAAAACACTTTTTTCCGCGCGAAATCCCGAGAACCCTTTGATCTTTCGCAATGAAATTTTACATAACAACTCCTTCTGGCCCAAGGAAGACCCCTATTTAATTTTGAGGTCAAAAGGTTAAAGTTCTGGGTCGTAAAGTTATACATTATTTGTGTGTAACACTATCCTTTCCGGGCGATATTTCAAGAGGATTTGAGCTTTTGCAATGTTATTTTATACCAAAACTCCCAAGGGACTCTCTCATCCCTCTCATAGTGTCCCGCCCCGTTTGTTTTATTAGTATTTATTGTTTTAAATGTCGTTATTTTTAACACAGGGGCATGAGGAGAGTTATTACGTATAAAACAGGTTCTAGGCGGACTTTATATTCTTATACATCTATTAGAATTATTTAATAAAGGTAAAATTAGACACCATGCATTGTGTAAAATTTTGACAATATCGAACGTAAACATATACATGTATGTGACTTCATATCTGCATATAATTTTCGATAATATACAGCGGTTCCGTGGTGTAGTGGTATGTGTCTCGCTTCAAAAAGAGAAAAAAAATGTCCCTCGCTTCATGTGTGAGAGGTACCGTGGTCGATTCCCCGATGATCCAATTTTCTTTTTTTTTTCCGAAATACTTCTTTTTACCAAATGATAGTATTCAGCATGTGAAATGAAAAAAAATATGAGGTCCAGCTTGTACAAACTCATAAAATCATTATTACAGTGTAATAAATATATGAAAAGAATTTTCTATACACATAATTAAGAATAAGCAATCAAATCTTTATATCCATACTGACATATTTTTTTTTACTTCAGTATAAATGTACATGTATTCATTTAATCATTCTACAATTTCAGTCTGGGTGATCCGACCCCCCCCCCCCCCCCCCCCCCC
>PRKT01000698.1:232319-260383 GCA_003671525.1 Saccostrea glomerata
CCCCCCCCCCCCCCCCCCATCCCCCCGAACTGAGCATGATTTACTTTTTTCCTAAGCGGGGGACACAAATTCTCTGAATTAGCTTGTTTATGCACAATTAAATGTGAGCAACCTTTTTTGGTCGCTATACATTGCAATCCCTGTTGTATTACTGACCGATGATGGCTTCAAGAATCTCAGAATGGAACAAAAGTCCTTGGAAATTAGAAAACGGGTGATATCTTGGTTACTTCAGTTTCAGACCATGTGGAAAACGTACGAGATTGTTTTTATAAGCAACATCAGTTAATATCAGCGATGTAAATATCCAGCTACTTCTATAATATCAACATTTGTATCCCAAGTTTGCATACTATCAAACAAAAGGCACTAGTAGCAGAGTTTATTACTAACGATACCGTGGTAACTTTAATTCCAGATCATGTGAAAAAGCTCAAAGATTGTATTAACAACAATATCAGCGGATATTAGCGATGAAAAATCCAGCTACTTCAAAAATATCAACATTTGTCATCAAAAATTGTATAATTCTAAGCAAAAGGTACTAGTAGCTGAGTTTTTTGATAACGATATCTTTTTAACTTTAGTGCCAGATCATGTCGAAAAGCTTAGAGATTGTTTATATCAACAATATCAGTGGATATCAGCAGTATAAAAATGCAATGCAGCTACTTCTATAATATCAACACTTGTCTCCCAAAATTGCATAATTTTTAACAAAAGGTACTAGTAGCTGAGTTTATTAATAACAATATCTAGTATCTTGGTAACTTTAGTGCCAGATCATGTGGAAAAGCTCAGAGATTGTTTTTATCAACAATGTCAGTGGATATCAGCGGTTTAAATATCAAGCTACTTCCGGAATATCAAGTTTTGTCTTCCAAAACAGCATATTTTTAAACAAAAGGTACTAGAAGCTGAGTTCTTACTTCAGATATCTTGATAACTTCAATGCCAGATCATGTGGAAAAGCACAGAGATTGTTTTCATCAGCAATATCAGTGGATATAAGCGGTATAAAAAGCAGATACTTCTATAATATCAACATTTTTCTCCCAAAATTGCATAATTTTTAACAAAAGGTACTAGTAGCTGAATTTATTAATTACAATATCTTAGTAACTTTAGTGCCAGATCATGTGGATAAGCTCAGAAATTGTTTTTATCAACAATATCAGTGGATATCAACGGTTTAAAATCCAGCTTCTTCAAAAATATCAACATTTGTCATCAAAAATTGCATAATTCTAAGCAAAAGGTACTAGTAGCTGAGTTTTTTGATAACGATATCTTGGTAACTTTAGTGCAAGATCATGTCGAAAAGCTTAGAGATTGTTTTTATCAACAATATCAGTGGATATCAGCAGTATAAAAATGCAATGCAGCTACTTCTATAATATCAACATTTGTCTCCCAAAATTGCATAATTTTAAACAAAAGGTACTAGTAGCTGAGTGTATTAATAACAATATCTAGTATCTTGGTAACTTTAATGCCAGATCATGTGGAAAAGCTCAGAGATTGTTTTTATCAACAATATCAGTGGATATCAGAGGTGTAAAAATCCAGCTACTTCTATAATATCAACATTTGTCTCCCAAAATTGCATAATTTTTAACAAAAGGTACTAGTAGCTGAGTTTATTAATAACAATATCTAGTATCTTGGTAACTTTAGTGCCAGATCATGTGGAAAAGCTCAGAGATTGTTTTTATCAACAATATCAGTGGATATCAGCGGTTTAGATATCAAGCTACTTCCGGAATATCAAGTTTTGTCTTCCAAAACAGCATATTTTCACACAAAAGGTACTAGAAGCTGAGTTTATTACTTCAGATATCTTGATAACTTAAATGCCAGATCATGTGGAAAAGCACAGAGATTGTTTTCATCAGCAATATCAGTGGATATCAGCGGTGTAAAAAACAGATACTTCTATAATATCAACATTTTTCTCCCAAAATTGCATAATTTTAAACAAAAGGTACTAGTAGCTGAATTTATTAATTACAATAACTTAGTAACTTTAGTGCCAGATCATGTGGAAAAGCTCAGAGATTGTTTTTATCAACAATTTCAGTGGATATCAGCGGTGTAAAATCCAGCTACTTTTATAATATCAACATTTGTCTCCTTAAATATCATATTTTTAAACATAAGGTACTAGTAGCTGAGTTTATTGATAACTATATCTTGGTAACTTTAGTGCCAGATCATGTGGAAAAGATCAGAGATTGTTTTCATCAGCAATATCAGTGAATATCAGCGGTGTAAAAATCCAGCTACTTCTATAATATCAACATTTGTCTCCAAAAAATGCATAGTTTTAAACAAAAGGTACTAGTAGCTGAGTTTATAAATAACGATATCTTGGTAACTTTGGTGCCAGATCATGTGGAAAAGCTCAGAGATTGTTTTTATCAACAATTTCAGTGGATATCAGCGGTTTAAATATCAAGCTAC
The DNA here is from genome assembly GCA_003671525.1 of Saccostrea glomerata. Taxonomy (NCBI): domain Eukaryota; kingdom Metazoa; phylum Mollusca; class Bivalvia; order Ostreida; family Ostreidae; genus Saccostrea; species Saccostrea glomerata. The sequence continues at coordinate 234,783 of PRKT01000698.1, forward strand.
TTCCGGAATATCAAGTTTTGTCTTCCAAAACAGCATATTTTTACACAAAAGGTACTAGTAGCTGATTTTATTACTTCAGATATCTTGGTAACTTCAATGCCAGATCATGTGGTAAAGCTCAGAGATTTCTTTTAAAAGCAATATCAGTGGATATCAGCGTTGTAAAAATGCAACTACTTCTATAATATCAACATTTATCTCCCAAAATTGCACAATTTTAAACAAAAAGCACTAGTAGCGAACGTTAATACTAACGATATCTTGGTAACATCCGCACCAGATTAAGCGGAAAAGCTCAGATATTGTTTATATTAGCAATATCAGTTGATATTAGTGATGGAAAAATTTAGCTACTTTAAGAAAATCAACATTTTTCTCCAAAAATAGCATAATTTTACACAAAAGGTACCAGTAGCTGAGTTTATTACTACCGATATCTTGGAAACTTCAGTGCCAGATCATGTGGAAAATCTCAGAGATTGTTTTGATCAGCAATATCAGTGGATATCAGCAGTGTAAAATTCCAGCTATTTCAAGAAAATCAACATTTGTATCCCAAGTTGTTTGTCGTAGCCAGCTAGTAGTAGCTAGTTACTAGTAGCCAACTTTACTTACTTCTCGTAGCCAGCTACTAGTAGCCAGTTACTAGTAGCTAACTTTACTTACTTCTCGTAGCCAGCTACTAGTAGCCAGTTACTAGTAGGCAAATTTACTTAATTCTCGTAGCCAGCTACTAGTAGCCAACTTTACCACTTGTCGTAGCCAGCTACTAGTAGCCAGTTACTAGTAGCTAACTTGACATATCTTTATTCTATTCATATTCTAAATTTCAGCCCGTTTTGTAGATAATCCAGAAAGTAATAGGCTTTTAAAATTTCAATCAATCAGATTGTACTCACGTACATGCGCATACTTTCATGTTAATTCTTGTATATCATGCTGTAGACATTTCATGGTGTATGACTATATATGTACAAAATTTCAAAGGATTTTGTCAAAAAACAAGAAAATTATTGACACTCTAGTTTCAGCCAATCAGAGCGAAGCGCAGGTGCATGTGCGTGAAATCTTGTTATTTTGACCACTTCATCATGTTTATACTACTAATATATCCTCACATTTTGAGTTTCAAAGCATTTCACAAAAAAAATAGAAAAGTTACGGCTATATGTATATATTGGCCATTTCACATGTTGAATGTGCGCGCTCTTGCAAACACGTGCACGGCAAATGGCTTCATTCCGGAAATCTACATAACATGTCTATTGACCCTAAAAAGGTTTTACCTACATCGGATGAACAGTTTACAGGATCGTTTCCGGACAAAAAGTACCCAGGAAGAAGAAGAAAAATATTTATGATAATAAAAAACAGAGTAAAAACAATATGTTCCCCAACTTCGTTTGAGGAACATAATTCATAAATATGAAAAAGAAAAATTTGATGTATTCTTTATTAACATTCTCCAAGCAGAGTAAATGAAATTAAGATTTGTGTTTTAAAATTTACACTGCTTGCAAATTCATCGTTTATGCGTATAATATGTCTACTCTTATAAACGTTCACTTTAACCTAACTGATGTTCCAAGAAAGTCTTTAGAGGACGATAAATAACTAATCATTGTAATGTTTCATAATTATTGTTGTGATCAGCTAAAATGACTTAATGATTATTATGATATTTAAAATATCAGCATTATTCGATGTTTATATCCACAGGTATAGTATTGCGCTGCAGACGGTTAACCTTAGACTCTATGAATAACAAATGTGTTGCAACATAGCCGTAAAATACGTTTTTCCAATAAAAATAAATTACCTGCATTTCCCGTGTAACCGGACACTGTGAGTCGGTATTTATCAGCCTCGTTTCCGATATAAAATGTTTAATATTCGGCATACGCTGTGTCCCCGTTAAATCTCTGGAGATCTACTCGCAGTTCTTGGTCCTGATCTTTGGTTAAAACGTGGATTGCATCATTTCCTGTGATGTAATTGTATGAAAATAGATGGAAGGCCTTTGATTTAGATCTCCGTTTTTTGCCAAGAATAAAGACTAATTATCAAAATACATACTGTGGAGAAAATGTTATTGAAAGACGGTTAAAACATTATTGAAAAAGAGGTCACTTTAACCTTAATAGCTTAAGATAAGCCCAATTAGATGTTCTATTAAAAATAAAAAACAATTGTAAATATATACTTCTTATGTCTTAATTGCTTACTGATTTAATTTAAAACATATTTTTTCCTTTAAGGTATATCATTCATGAAATTTGTTATATCAAGAATTTTTTGAAATGTTTATTTTGGAAAAGTACTGATAGAGAATGACTAAAAATCGCAGAGAAAACAGGGGGCCAGAGTGCATCTTACGAATCATGAGCTCCTGTACAAATAAGTTGAACTTTTTGCCCTTAAATTATAACTCTTTGGTATATCACCATAACCTTTATCATATTTTAGATGCATCATGGCAATAAATATTATTTTTTTTACGTAACATAGTTTGAATAATAATAATCATTGAATAAATAATGCAAATTAATGTAAATTAGCGTGTAACCTTTTCGCACTAAAAAGTAACATATTTGGTGCACTAAACATCTAGATAGGAAAAATATTTTTTTGTATCAAACTTTTTCACCACTTAAGTCACAGTCACAAGTATAAAGTCGTTTAAAATAATGAAAGAAAAAAATTTGTCAGTGATGCAAATTTTAAATATTGGTCCAAATTTTAAAAAATATAAATTGAGACCTACATTTAATATTCCTTGCATATCATAACGGAAATTATTCTCTGAGTAAAAGTATGCAAGGCTAAAGTTCCAAGATATCAAATTTAATAAATGTGCAGATTTGCAGAATTTTTAACAAAATACTAGTATCCTTCCATCACAAGAAATGGTTCAGCATATATTATGCTTTTTTACATTTTTTTAGCACTTTTTCATTTAATGTTGAATTACCGTAAATCTGGAAATTTCTACGTCGATTTTATTTTGCGAATTCGGGTCAAAATGCTGTTAATTAATTTTTACGTTTCAAAATTTTGCGTATGACCACTTCTTTGTATATATTTTCTTTTCGGTGATTTATTTTTCAGAAAATATTTTTGCGAATGCAATGAACACGCAAATTTGCTAAAAATTTATCTACAGCAAAAATTTCCAGATTTTCGGTATTTACATTGTTTAATTTAAATATGCTAAACTTTTGAAATTGAATTATAATAAATAATTTTAAAGAAATATATTCTTACTAGGCTTTTGAAAAAAGCTGACGAGTGGCATACCTTAACTATTCAAACATTTTGCACTTCCTTAATTGCAAACACTCTTCTTTTTCAATCATTATCTTAAACTTAAATATGCTCACAAAGGAAACGACGCGGTTAATTTAAGTAATACTCTTAATCACAAAAGGGTCCAGTCTTGCATTCCACAATATTCCAAGCTAAAGACAATACCTTCTATGTTCATCGACCATTGCTTCCAAATTTTCTAATTACAAGAAAACTTTACAGGGCCTGGATATTGGAAATCTGAACATTAAAGTCCAGGCTTTTTGATATCATTGACAACTGCTTTTTCAATAAAAATGAAAATCGTAAATTTACTTAACTTTTCATTGGTCATTTGCAAAAATATTTTGTTAAAATCTTTCTGATTGTACACACAAGTACTCCGAAGTTGACATCAAAAGATGTTTGAGTTTCTGATTTATTGGAATTTCCATGGGTACCATTTGCGCCCCGTTATTAGTAGACTTATTTTTGAATTCATATGAAGCAGATTTTTAAAAATTCTTATGTGTGAAATGAAGAAAACACATGCTCTCAATATTAATTAATTGATAAATATATCTTAGTTGATTCAATTCGCAAGAGCACGCTCTAAGTATGAACAATTTCCTAGACGAGATAAATTATTGACAAACAAGATGATGAAACAAGAATATCAGCAAGATATCGTTTAAAGTCATCAACTCGTATGTTCTATGTACGATACAATGACTTTGTCAACAAATATTTATCATTGAGTCAAATATTGACTGGCATGTCCATTATTTATAAACTGAATTGTCGAAAGATTTTCCCGTAATTCTCCGATCATGTTAAGAAGCCCACGGCGGGTGTGATCGGTCGGCAGGTATACTCACTCCTCCATGGTATCTGATCCCACCTCTGATATTTTGGAGTTCGTTATGTTTAATAGACTTTTGAGCTTGAATACTGTTTGTTATTGCCATATAATTCATTGACATAAATTTTAATCATACTTAAAAGTTATTGCACTTTCAATATCTATATCAAGGGCATGTAATCCAACTAATTATTTAATACCTTAAAATTCTTTGTTAGTTGGATTTCAGTGCTTATGAATTAGGGGTAATCAAATACAAATATATTTACACAGCAAACAAATACAGGGACCTACCTATCCAGTAGTTTTTCGAGGCATTCCCAAATCCATGTTTATACTCGTTCCATGTCCTATAAAAATCAACGTCACCACCTTCTCGTTTTTGAACCACCTGTTTTGTAAATCAAAATATCTTTTCATTGGTCTTCTGCCAAATAAATGTGTTATAAAAAATTTGTACATCAAGACTTCCAACAATTTGTTGGGATTCTCACGGATACTGTATACTGTTAATTTTCGCCCCGTTTTAATTTCACCCCTTTCACCCCGTCGTCCTTTGAGCGAATCAAAAGTATACAGTATAATTTCTGAAACAAAAAGCTTACTGGGCGAATTTGAACGGGGTGAAATTGTTTGTAAGTGTGAAAGGGCGAAAGAATTGGCAAAAATAACCCTGTATACAGTAATTACTGAGTATTGTGTTCTGTTTAAAGCCTATTTTTATATTCAGAATTCATATGAGGTGGAAAGCTTTTTAAAAAACTAACATATTAAAAATTTTGATATGGTGGCCTTTAAAAAAATCATATCAAAAGAACAAGGTTTAATTTTGCCCTGGGAATTTCTGAAAAACTGAAACTGCTTAGTTGTATTTACAAATGCAATGAATATCAATTAGTTTTTTGTGTATCTATTAAAAGTACGTAATTTTCGGGCTAGTCAATGCATTATTACGTCATGAAATGCATCAATTTCCCCATACTCTGAAAAAGTCTACAAAATAGCCAATTTTAAAGCTATTTTTTTTGGTATTCAGTATTGAGCGCAACCTCTGATCTAAAATATGCAACTAGTAAAAAATATAACTGTTTCTGAGAATTAAAAGACATGTTTTATTTCTTAGATCAGAGAGTGCGCTCATATTATTTTTCTTCATAAGAAGTACTCGAATATCTCTATTTACCTTAAAATTCAAGAACATTGCAATTCCAAAAATCCAGTTCTCCAAGACCTTGACCTTTAGGAAAAAACTTTCAATAGGAAAAAAGCACTAAGCCTTTATTTCATTGCTTCCAATGGAACCTCAAGTGTTAATCAATCAATTGGTTTATTTACAGGGCCATTTTATGCAAATCATGAACTGAGCTCTTTCAAGCATTATCAATATTTGATTTGATTCGGAAAAAAAGAACCTCAGAATTTGAAATTTCATTGTCATTTCTAGACATTTCACAAAAGAAAGATATTATTGGATACTATCAAAAAAAGAACTAATAAAAATGATGACTTTATATTTTTAGCTCACCTGAGCCGAAGGCTCAAGTGAGCTTTTCTGATCACATTTTGTCCGGCGTCCGTCTGTCTGTCTGTCCGTCTGTCTGTCCGTCTGTCTGTAAACTTTTCACATTTTCGAATTCTCAAGAACCACTGGGCCAATTTCAACCAAACTTGGCACAAAGCATCCTTGGGTGAAGGGAATTCAAGTTTGTTCAAATGAAGGGCCACGCCCTTTTCGAAAAGGAGATAATCATGAATTTGTTAAAAATTAATGGCATTTTTAAAAAATCTTCTTCTCCAGAACTGCTGGGCCAGGAAAGATGAAACTCATGTGGAATCATCCTCAGGTAGTGCAGATTCAAGTTTGTTCAAATCATGACCCCCAGCTAAGGATGGGGCCAAAATGGCCGACCCTAGTTTTACATAAGGATATATGGGGAAACCTTTTAAAATCTTCTTTTCAAGTACTTCAAAGCTATGATTAGTGATATTTATATGGAATCATCCTCAGGTAGTGTAGATTCTAGTTTGTTCAAATGATGACCGCCTGGAAGGGGGGGGGGCAAGGGGAGTAAATTCAAGCCCGATGTGCTCAGGTGAGCGCTGTGGCCCCTGGGCCTCTTGTATAGTTTCCATAACGGTCGAGGCCGTTATCATCGATTACTTATAATTCCATTTCGTTGTGAAATAAAGTTGTAAATTTAGATTTAGGAAATGTTGTCTAGTAGATCTTAATTACACGAGGCGCCCATGTCAACTTCAACAGTCCCTGCCCAATGACATCATTCACAAAGATCCTGACCTTTTCTTTTGCGAAATTTTCATTACTGTTGAACTATCAAAAAATAATTCTCCTAACTTTCAAGGAGTAACAGTGTATCACAGAGAAAACAAATAGAAATATATAAATCGAAATATTATTTTCTTCTTCATATTAAGTAGTGTTTTCCAGTTTATTCTATAAACAAGGGTACATTTTATGTATAAACAATTTATGAATCGAGACAAATTATTGACAAATAAGTTGAAGATAAATAGCATTTAGAAAATTTCATTGTCACCGCCCACTATCTTTATACATTGATTGCCATGTCGTAGTGGACCTTCTCCAGGTGTTGACGATGTATAACATTGACAATTAAACACACAACTCACCATTCATCCTCCTCCATCTGTCGTCATGTCACAGTAGACCTCTCTCCAGGTGTTGTCGATGTATAAAATTGACAATAAATTGACAATACTACTCGCCTTCCATCCCTCTCCATCTGTTGTCTGTCAAAGTAGACCTCTCTCGTTTGAGGTGTATAATATTGACAATAAAACACACAACTCACCGTTCAAACTCCTCTATCTGTCGTCATGTCACGGTTGACCTCTCTCCAGTTATCAATGTATACCATTGACAATAAAACACACTACTCACCGTCCATCCTCCTCCATCTGTCGTCATGTCACAGTAAACCTCTCTCATTATGTCGGGATAAATTACATACACTCCATCTTGTCCTTTCTTGTTGGGGTCTTTTTCTAAGATGTCTAAACAATTCTTGTTTCTTTGTTCTAGTTAATGGATGAAATTCGAAGATAACTAACATTAACTCTGTTCAATATGCAATCAAACAATACAAATTAAAAAATTAAAACAATACAAAATGTTAATGATAATAAGACCTTCTACATGTGTCTTTGCATCGTATGTTTTTAAAAATTAATTCAATCTCTTTCGCCAAAATTTTGATAGACCCATAACAAAACAAATTTATTTAGATAACATTTCTCCATTTATTCAACAATAACAACATAACAAAAGATATTTGGGATGGTTCCTTTGTAATTTTCTATAAATACTTATTTATAAATATTTACACAGACACTGTCCTCGTGCAAAAACACTATTTATAATTTTATGCAGAGCTAAAAAGATGCTTTTCTTCTACAAACAACCGATGATTTTTTGTATCGTTAGTCACATCACCGTGTAGGCTACATATCACAGGTAAAGATTACAAACTGTGATCATTCTCATAAGTCTACATATCACAGGTAAAGATAACACACTGTGATCATTCTCATAAGTCTACATATCACAGGTAAAGATTACACACTGTGGTCATTCTCATAAGTCTACATATCACAGGTAAAGATTACAAACTGTGGTCATTCTCATAAGTCTACATATTACAGGTAAAGATTACAAACTGTGATCAGACACATAAGTCTACATATTACAGGTAAAGATTACAAACTGTGGTCATTCTCATAAGTCTACATATTACAGGTAAAGATTACAAACTGTGATCAGTCTCATAAGTCTACATATCACAGGTAAAGATTACAAATTGTGGTCATTCTTATAAGTCTTCATACCACAGGTAAAGATTACAAATTGTGGTCATTCTTATAAGTCTTCATACCACAGGTAAAGATTACAAATTGTGGTCATTCTTATAAGTCTTCATATCACAGGTAAAGATTACAAATTGTGGTCATTCTTATAAGTCTACATATCACAGGTAAAGATTACAAATTGTGGTCATTCTCATTAGTCTACATATAACAGGTAAAGATATCAAACTGTGATCATTCTCATTAGTCTACATTTCACAGGTAAAGATATCAAACTGTGATCATTCTCATTAGTCTACATATAACAGGTGAGGATAACACACTGTGGTCATTCTCATTAGTCTACATATAACAGGTAAAGATATCAAACTGTGATCATTCTCATTAGTCTACATATAACAGGTAAAGATATCAAACTGTGATCATTCTCATTAGTCTACATATAACAGGTAAAGATTACAAACTGTGATCATTCTCATTAGTCTACATATAACAGGTAAAGATTACACACTGTGATCATTCTCATTAGTCTACATATAACAGGTAAAGATTACAAACTGTGATCATTCTCATTAGTCTACATATAACAGGTAAAGATTACAAACTGTGGTCATTCTTATAAGTCTACATATCACAGGTAAAGATTACACACTGTGATCATTCTCATAAGTCTACATATCACAGGTAAAGATTACAAACTGTGGTCATTCTCATAAGTCTACATATCACAGGTAAAGATATCAAACTGTGGTCATTCTCATAAGTCTACATATCACAGGTAAAGATATCAAACTGTGATCAGACACATAAGTCTACATATCACAGGTAAAGATTACAAACTGTGATCAGTCTCATAAGTCTACATATCACAGGTAAAGATATCAAACTGTGGTCATTCTCATAAGTCTACATATCACAGGTAAAGATATCAAACTGTGGTCATTCTCATAAGTCTACATATCACAGGTAAAGATTACACACTGTGATCATTCTCATAAGTCTACATATCACAGGTAATGATAACACACTGTGGTCATTCTCATAAGTCTACATATCACAGGTAAAGATTACAAACTGTGATCATTCTCATAAGTCTACATATCACAGGTAATGATAACACACTGTGGTCATTCTCATAAGTCTACAAATCACAGGTAAAGATAACAAACTGTGATCAGTCTCATAAGTCTACATATCACAGGTAATGATAACACACTGTGATCAGTCTCATAAATCTACATATCACAGGTAAAGATTACACACTGTGATCATTCTCATAAGTCGACATATCTCAGGTAAAGATTACATACTGTGGTCATTCTCATAAGTCTACATATTACAGGTAAGGATTACAAATTGTGATCATTCTCATAAGTCTACATATCACAGGTAAAGATATCAAACTGTGGTCAGACACATAAGTCTACATATTACAGGTAAAGATTACAAACTGTGATCAGTCTCATAAGTCTACAAATCACAGGTAAAGATTACAAACTGTGATCAGACACATAAGTCTACATATCACAGGTAAAGATTACAAACTGTGATCAGACACATAAGTCTACATATCACAGGTAAAGATTACACACTGTGGTCATTCTCATAAGTCTACATATCACAGGTAAAGATTACAAACTGTGGTCATTCTCATAAGTCTACATATCACAGGTAAAGATAACAAACTGTGATCATTCTCATAAGTCTACATATCACAGGTAAAGATAACAAACTGTGATCATTCTCATTAGTCTACATATCACAGGTAAAGTAGACAAAATGTGATCATTCTTATAAGTCTACATATCACAGGTAAGGATAACAAACGGTGATCAGTCTCCTATGTAAACTTAAACAATACAAAAAATAACAAGAAAAGCAAACAGGGACCTCTAATAAAGGTGGGATCGGGTACCATGGGGGAGAAAACATTCCCTGTCGAAAGTCAGACTCACCGTGAGATTCCTATCTTGGGAAGATAAACAAAATATCAATGGATATTTTAATCATTAAAATAAAATTTTGACAATTTGTATCAAAGATGTCAGTCAACAACCGATTTTTAATAGATTTTATTTGCAAATAATGTCATTGTACCGACCAAAAAATTTGCGAAATTGTCTTTAAACGAGATGCTACCCCTTTATCATCAACCTTTGTGTCAATTGTCTGCCTTGATTAAGAAACTAATTGTATAATTAGGGTAAATTGTTTCATAAATATTGGATTTTGACGACAGATTGGAATTCCCATGGGTACAAATTGCGCTCTGTTGTTAGCAGACTCATTTTTATATTCATATGAAGCAGAATTTATACAAAATCTTATGTGTGAAAAGAAGAAAACACTTGCTGTGGCCTTCAACTCGACATTTAGGTATATCGACGACGTATTGTCAATTAATAATGGTAGTTTCCATTCCTACGTCGATACGATATATCCTGGTGAGCTTGAGATAAAAGATACCACAGAGTCCGGCACTTCTGCTTCAGACTTGGATATTTTACTCGAAAAAAGACACTAATGGTAATCTAACAACCAAGCTATATGATAAAACGTGATGACTTGAACTTTTCTATCGTCAACTTCCCTTACTTATGCAGCAATATACCTTCATCACCTGCATACGGAGTATATATATCTCAGTTGATTCGATACGCAATAGCATGCTCTACGTACGAACAATTTCTAAAACGAGATAAATTATTGACAAGCAAGTTGACGAAACAAGAATATCAGCAGTCTCGTTTAAAGTCATCATTTCGTAAGTTCTATGGTCGATACAACGACCTTGTCAGCAAATACAGTTTATCATTGAGTTAAATGCTGACTGACGTTTTTCATACCAATTGTTAGTCCATTATTTATACACGTTTTTTTCCGTTATTTCCTGATCATGACAAGGAGCACACGGCGGATGTGACCGGTCGGCAGGGGAGGCTAACTCCTCCATGGCACCTGATCCCACATCTGATGTTTTGGGGGTCCGTGTTTGCTCTGCTCTTATTTTGTATTGTTTTATGGACTTTGAGATTGAATACTGTTCGTTATCTCCATATCCTTCTATGTGTAATACTCTGTCCTGCTTTTTATGTCGAAGTTAATGGAATAAAATAAGTTAATGGAATGAAAATAAGTTAATAAAATAGAAATAAGTTAATAAGAAAAAGAAACAAAATTAATTTGCTATAAATAATCTAAATAACTAAAAAAAATAACCCCCTTCCCCGCAGTCACGCATTTTAACGTATATACATTTACCAAGCAAGCACGCACAAAATAAGGCACATTCGTTTTTGACGTTTTCTGCTCTGATAACGCGTAAAGTCTTGATTGTATGATTATAAAAGATCAAAAAATGAATTTTTAATCCCATCCTATAACATTTTGCAAATAAGAATATTTTTTCCTCATTTTAATATGTCAGAGTCGTTCATTTTATTTGACGAAATTTCGAGAAAAATTTAGAAGGTTTTTGTTTTGACACTTAATAAGCTCAACCCATGAGCTACTGGGTTGATGATATGGAAGTCTTTCAATCTTGTGTGAGATAGAACCCTTGATCCAAATTTTTCAAATTCGACAAATGAATATGTTTTTACAAACGCTTTGTAAAAGCGTGTGCAGAAAGAAGAAGATAATATATACTTGTACAACTGAAGAGAAAAAAAGTTTTGTTCACAGAATAAATACTGTATACAGGGAAAATTTCGCCCCGTTTTATTTTCGCCCCTTTCGCCCTATCTTCATTTGGGCGAATTTTAAACAGGGCGAAATCAAAGAATACGGTACAATTTCATAAACAAAAATATGAGTGGGCGAATTTAAAACGGGGCAAAATTGTTTGCAAGTGTGAAAACTCTGTATACAGTATGTAATTTGTTTGTTCAAATTTGCAGTTAATTTTGACAATATGCTTCCAGACCAAAAGATAATTTTCACGACGTATAGAAGAGTTGTTTAGATTTTAGAATATATCATTGTCCCTTTCAGTGAAATAAACAAATAGAAAAAGGATCTGTAAATCAGAAATGCTAATTTTCTATCAACTATAAAATATTCATTAATTGAGGAATTTAATAAGAAATTTGCAGATAACAACTCTTTTGAAAAACAATATCAAAAAATATTTTAATTTTGGTCTTCTCGACCTTTACAACATTTTATGATAAAATAAAGATTTTGACTAAAGCTTAAGATGTTTCATGATCCCGGGACGCCTACGAATATAAAGCATGTGTTACCTTTAAAGACAGGCACACATTTACCACCAATACAGATTTCATCTTCGGAACAAGAATGGTTCAGACAAATGCCTGTCAAATACTGAAAATAAATTGCCTCAAATTTGTGATTCCCTTAGTTTTTTGTATGGATTTAAATAAGAAATTATTGACTAAAGCTTAAGATGTTTCATGATCCCGGGACGCCTACGAATATAAAGCATGTGTTACCTTTAAAGACAGGCACACATTTACCACCAATACAGATTTCATCTTCGGAACAGGAATGGTTCAGACAAATGCCTGTCAAATGCTGAAAATAAATTGACTCAAATTTGTGATTCCCTTAGTTTTTTGTATGGATTTAAATAAGAAATTAGGTATCATTTCAGAGTTTCATTGGGATATTTCATAGAAAAGTTGGTCACATGATCAAATCTTATATTTTCCGAATATTTTATTTGTGTAATAGAAATGTAAGACACCATGTGAGGTCACAGTCTAGACCTTCCAAAAGTCCCGTGCAGCTTGCCTTCCATTCCCATGAAAGACTTATTACATGTCCAACTGCCTGTCATTGAAATTTGAAAATAAATTTAATTCGTATTGTCATATAAGGAAAGGCATTTGCATATACATGCAAAAATAATCAAAAAATAAGATTATTATCCTTTTTAGAGTTTCAATTGGATATATGACATGATTAAGCCACGTGATCAGATTCTGTTTGATTAGATTTGATCACGTACCGACTTCTCGCATATCCCAAAAAAACTTTTTAAAAAAACTAATATTTCATATCTTATCTTTGTATTTTTATTTCTATTCATATTACAAAGACAAAATGCACGATTTAAATTTCTATTGAAATGCAACATAATGTATGTAATCGACGTCTTATGATGTCACAGTCAAGACTTTCCAAATGTCTCGCACGGTTTACTTTCCATACGCAAGAAAGTCTGATCATGTGACCGACTGCATGTCATTGAAAATTAATTTCAATTTAATAGTTTTGTGATATAAGGAATTTCACTGGCAAATGTAAATATTCGTTTACATATGTCACAAGAATTTTTTGTACCTTTCTTACCTTTGGAAAATTTTCCCGGTCGACATGAATGGTGTTGCTCTCGGTCATTAAACCACTGACATTTTTTATGGCAAACCTTGTGTTCAACCGACATGTCTGATTTTCTACAATCCAATCCACTGAACTACACAAACTAAACCTGTAACAAACCATCATGCACATTGCAATATCAGTATTGGCCATAAGGTTAAAACCAGGCACAGAAGAATTTTCATAATTGCTAATAAGCAAAGCTTTGGGATTAAATGGAATGTAGCACTGAGAGAGACATGTGTGTAACATAGTCAGAACTTGTCCAGCACAGAGGTACAGACTGATCCTTTTAGGATGAGGGACTGATTCCATGTCAACTGTCTTCTTTTACAATATGGCGATAATTTGTTTGTTTGTGAGCACTAACCACGACAGTCACCAATATTAGATTTCCACATCATCATAATCTATAAATCTATGATTAAAAACTGTCTATTAATAATTGATGAAGTCTAATGTAATGGTCAGGGGTAGTTAAATTGTTCCATGATAATAATATAGCATACCGTTAGTTTTTATCTCTACTATGATTTGTGTGAATATGAAACCATAATTAATATGTATGTTTTAGGAGAAATGTTAAAATGTTTACAAATACTGTTTATTTGCACTTTTATTAAAACTAGTTTCAAATTGTCAATTCCATGAAATGTTTGGTTTTTTTACTTTTATATTGTGTAGACGAAACATATGGAGATAACAAACAGTTATTAAAGATAAAAAGTTTATATAAAGATAAAGATAAAAAATAGGAGCAGAGCAAACACGGACCTCCAAATCATCAGGGGATCAGGTGCCATGGAGGCTCAAATTCTTGTTTTATCACATTGTTTGTCAATAATTTACCTTGTTTTAGAAATTGTTCATACGGAGAGCATGCTCTTGCGTACCATATCAACTGAGGTATATAAACTCCGTATGCAGGTGATGAAAGTATATTGCTGCATAGGTAAGGGAATTTGACAATGGAAAAGTTAAAGTTTTCATGTTTATCATAGAGCTTGCTTGGTAGATTTTCATAAACGTATTTTTTCAAGTAAAATATCTAAATCTACGTCTTGTAAGCCACGTTACAAATTGTAAATAGTATAAAATAATTTTTTTTTAAAACCGAGGCATTTACTTAATTTTACGAAGATGGTTTAATAAGAGTTTTAACATGGGCATTTGTTATGTAAAATTTAATATCCAATTTAAGTCTTATCTAACCTTAAAGCCCATTATTTGAAAAATCTTGATCAACTCCATGTAGGAGTATGCATTGAGTTTGATTTTTCATTAAAAAATATTGCATGAATTTGAATGAATAAAACTAAAAACAGGATATATACTGAAATGGCTATATTGTTTCTCAATAATTTCGTTTTTTTTAATAGAAATACAGTGTAATGTTAAAATATGACATCTTCACCATAGAAAATAAATATACTGCGATTTACTGTTCAGAATATGATTTTAATAAGAATTTTACTAAGGGAATTTATTATGTAAAATGTAATGTCCAATTTGAGTCTTATCCAACCTTAAATCCCATTATTTAATTAACATTAATTAACCCGATTTTGGAAAATGCCTCGATTTTGAATTTATGCCTCTCAAGAGGATTGAATTCATACACTAGTTCCGTCTGTTTATTGATTAATTAATTAATAGCTGAGTAGAAAGAGTAGTTCATTGTCCTGATGCTGGGCTGACTTCAGAGGGTATCGACCCTCTGATAAGAGAGATAACTATCAAAGTTAGAGAGATGAATACCACTCATAGTTTTCTTTACAAAAGTTTTCTTATTGATACCTATGAGAAGAAAAATTTGAAAAAAAATCTGACAAATGAGAGAAACATTACCTTCTATTCTTTTATCAATTTCTTTTTTAATTGTTTTATTATGTTGAACTTTTAAAAAAAAAATCCAGTCTTAAGAACCCTCTCTACACTACACACTAAAGAGTTTTGGTTCTATGGTATTTTTCTGTAGTAAGAGTGATCTGACTTTAGATCTAAATTCTAAACATAGAAATTCACAGTATATTACACAATTTGTAATCAATTCAATAATTCTAACATTTTAGAATACCAAGATAAGTTAATTTAACTTGTTATTTCCATGTATTTTCTCTGAGGAAGAAGAACAACTGTGATTTCTAATCACTGATACTGTGTTGTTTTGATTATTTTTCTTGGGGGTAAATGCCACGTATACATACCATTTAGTAAAAGTTAAAAAAGATCAATATCAACACCCTCATAGAAAATATTTTTCTCAATGTCCAAAAGTCTTTTTGTACTGGTGTCGAGAGGGTCCTTAAAAGCCTATTAATAATCGAAAAGGTGCTACGGTTTCATTTAAAGGACCATTTCTAAAAGGTTTAATTAATTTGTCAAGTACCAAATATAGATTTTTTATAAGTATTACAATTGTTCATTAAAAAATTATCTAGAAGAAAGATCTCACTTGCTTACTGATGTAGTTTTTTTCTTACAAAAACATACAATTACAGAGCGAACGATTCGAATAGAGAAGAATGACGTGTTCGAATGGGTTAAAGAGATTTCTAGTATTTATTTTCTAGCGCATGTTCTACCCGAACAAGTCAAAGTTTTGTACATTATAATAAATGGCAATTTCATATATCAGGTTTTTGAGAATGAGTCCTCCAATCATTTTGTTTACCTCGCAATATGGCTGCGGACTTACAGGTTTCCATAGTTTTTTCACCATAAAACAGTGTTGTGTTTTATCTATGGTTTTTCCTGGGCGGCGAGGGAAGCATAATTCAATAGTTGTTTTTATTTTGTATAAATTGAAAGATGTTTTACACTGGTTTGTTCATATTGTTCATATTGTGTGGAAACAATAAAGCCTCACAGTGCGCTGAAGTCCCCAGCCTCCTGAAATCCCAAAACAAAGGTTTTGTATAAGAGTATTCAATGTGCAGTTTGGGGTGATTTCTACACAAGGTCAAGAATTTAACAGAATCATATCTTCAACTAACATATACAACGAAAGTCATCCCATTCTTTATCTCGGATATTTTCCAGAGAACGCTGGGGAACATAATGTTAATATAACAGTTGACCCAGCTATTGTGTCAGGCCTTTTTACTGATGGATATAACATCAACGATGCTGATAATGAAGTCGAGGACAGTGAATCAGATGACGACACCATCATCTATGAATTAAATGAGACGACAAATGTAGAAAAAGAGCCCCTATCTGTAAAAGATCTGCCTCCCATTACTAGTATTTTAAGCAAGATTTTCAGTTTCTGCGTGAAAGATGAACCTATTTCAAGGTATATAATTTCCCAGGTAGATCCCATTTTCGACGAGGTAATTAAAGCCATTCCTTGTCCAAGCGTTTATATTTCCAGGCAAGTGATAGGAAGTTAATACGATTAGCCGGTAGATCAAGTGGATTGATTGCTGAATTAAAAACTATATTAGGGAAAAGTAAAATGTGGGCTAATGCATGGCTTTGTCTGTTGTCTGATGGAAAAAGAACACAGATGGTTTGAAATTCGAGACCTTTGGTGGCGGTAAATTATGTATTTTTCGAAAACAGGTCAAAATCGGAAAATTCAATACTAGTAATAAAAATTGTTGGTATACGCAGTCGCGATAAACTTCACTTATATCTGTTCTGATTTATGTTTTTTGTGGCAGGATTTTTTGGTTCCAACATCAAGTCATCGATGTTTTCAAACATATTTGGGTCATCAAATCAATGAAAAACGTGAGAGGGTAACATTATTGGGAATGAAAATATAAATTGTCTTCATGATGTTATTTTTTATATCTTTTAATGATTTTCAATGCATGGAAAGATAAGGAGTATTTTTATAAACATGTCAAAAGAAACAATTTTAATACACTTGTTTTAATTTTGTTACTCTATTTCGTCACTGTACACTAAATGGTTGTTCTTTATTTACATGAACATTTTTGCAGTTTGTTTGTACGTGATTATACAAGGTATACAGTTCTCAGAAAAGAATAACTTTAATGTATAAAATAAATATAAATTCTAACATTTTGTCTTTTTGATTTTCGAACAGCTTTAAAAAATAAAGAACTACTACAAACAGTGTGTTTGTCGCCCAAAATTATTTTCGCCCATTTACACTAACTTATAATTTGCTCGTTTTAAATTCGCCCCGTCCCGGTTCTGTTCAGGAATTCATACTGTTAATATTCTTTGAATTCGCCCCATTTTAAATTCGCCCACTTGTGACAAGAGCGAAAGAGGCGAAACAAAACGGGGCAAAAATTTACCTGTAGACAGTGCCTTTTTTGCTACTAAAATTATTTTATTCAAATACCCACAATATTTAAATTTAATATATAAAAGATACAAATATTCTTAAAATTAATTGGATGTCATTGCATAAATTAGAGGTCCATGGGCCATATCGCTCGCCTGAGCATATTGGCTAGAAAAAAAACCTAAATACATGTAACTTCAATGTTGAAATATATGTATACTGTAGGGGGTGTTAGAATTTTAAACTACCTGATGATGCCTTTAAATCTTTATAAGCAATGGCTTTGCTGTTCTTGAGCAGGATATTTTTTTCTATTTATTTATGCTTTTGCAAAAATTTAATTCCCCCTAGTGAGACAGCCCTACCCATGTTGGGGTGGGGGTTATTTGAACTTATCTGATTTTACACTATACCTTGGGATCCCTCCATATCAATATGAGTAATCATGGTTTTCCTGTTCTTAAGAAAAAAAAATTTCCTTAATATTTCAATGATATTTGATGACCTATCATGGCTTTGCTGTTCTTAGAAAGAAGATTTTAAAAGAATTTTTCACCGCATTCTATGTAAACCTCAATCGTCCATTGCAACCCTACCCTACCCCCTAGGATTCATGACTTGCGCAACTTTGAATCTACACAAAATGAGGATGTTTCCATAGATGACAAATCATGGCTTTGTTGTTCTTTAGATTGATTGTATGTTGTTTTTCGTTTCATGCGAGAATTTCTCAAAGATATTAAGACGTCTGACACAGTGGCTCTTGAGAAGATTTTTTAAAAATAGGGCAATATCTTTTCACTTATTTCTAATTATCTCCCCTTGAAAGGGGCGTGGTCCTTCATTTGAACAGTTTTGAAGT
Source organism: Saccostrea glomerata (assembly GCA_003671525.1). Taxonomy (NCBI): domain Eukaryota; kingdom Metazoa; phylum Mollusca; class Bivalvia; order Ostreida; family Ostreidae; genus Saccostrea; species Saccostrea glomerata. The sequence continues at coordinate 253,251 of PRKT01000698.1, forward strand.
CCCCTAATACAAAGATACTTTGTGGCAAGTTTGGTTGAAAATGGCGCCTTGGTTCTTAAAAAGAAGTCACAATATGAAAAGTTTACAGACAGACAGACCTACGTACAGACAAACGAACGCCGGATAAAATATGATCATAAAAGCTCGCTTAAACCTTCGGCTCAAGTGAACTAAAAAGCATCAAAACATTGCCTATTCATCACCGTTACCCTTTGACTTGAATTTTTTTAAACTTAATTTTCAAAATTGTTCAAATTGCCCATTTACAGAACCTTTTTTAAAAGAGTTCATGCATAAACGTTAATGCTAGACCTATAAAGCATATAAGCTTTTTATTTAAAAAAAAAACAAACATCTAACTATAGCTAAACAGACCATTTTTGACTTTGACATAACTATAAACTCATTACCAGTGTATGTAAACTGTAAACTTTTCACATTTTCGACTTCTTCTCAAGAACCACTGGGCCAATATTGACCAAACTAAAAACATAACATCCTTGGGCAATGGGAAATTGAAATTGTTAAAATGAAGAGCCAAATTCCCTAAAGAGGGGAGATAATCAAAAAAGACCAAAAAATCTTCTTCGCAAGAACCACTGAACCAGAAAAGCTGAAACTTATTTGGAAGCATCCTGGGGTAGTGCCGATTCTAAATTGTTCAAATCATGACCCCGGGGATAGGGCGGGGCCACAATGGCGAATCAAATTTTAACATAGAAATATATAGGAAAAATCTCTTCTAAGAAGTCAAAAAGTCTAAGAATAAATATCTTCTTCTCAAGAACTACTGGGCCATTTAATATGAAACTTATGTGGAAGCATCCTGGCGTAATGTAAATTCTAAATTGTTCAAATCATGACCCCCGACGGTTGGGTGTGGCCACAATGGCGAATCAAATGTTTACATAAAAATATATAAGAAAAAGCTGAAACTTATGTGGAAGCATCCTAGGGTAGTGTAAATTCTAAATTATTCAAATCATGACCCCCGACGGTTGGGCGGGGCCACAATGGGGACTCAAAGTTTTACATGGTAATATATAGTAAAAATCTTTGAAAATCTTCTTCTCAAGAACTACTGGGCCAGAAAAGATGAAAATTATGTGGAAGCATCCTGGGGTAGTGTTTATTCTAAATTGTCCAAACCATGACACCCAGGGGTTGGGCAGGGCCACAATGGGGAATCAAAATTTTACATAGAAATATGTAGGAAAAATCTTTGTGAAAATCTTCTCCTCAAGAACCACTGGGCCAGAAAAGCTGAAACTTATGTTGAAGCATCCTGGGGTAGTGTAGATTTCAAACTGTCTAAATTATGATCATTGGGGTAGGGTGGGGTCACAATATGTATTACAAGGGGGAAATCTGGCAAAGAACAGAATGGTCAAGCTTCTCAGGTTAGCGATGTGGCCCATGGGGATATTTCATAGAAAAGTTGGTCACATGATCAAATCTTATATTTCCCGAATATTTTATTTGTGTAATAGAAATGTAAGACACCATGTGAGGTCACAGTCTAGACCTTCAAAAAGTCCCGTGCAGTTTGCCTTTCATTCCCATGAAAGACTTATTACATATCCAACTGCCTGTCATTGAAATTTGAAAATAAATTTAATTCGTATTGTCATTTGATAAAAGGCATTTGCATATACATGCAAAAATAATCAAAAAAAGAAGATAATTATCATTTTTAGAGTTTCAATGGGATATGACATGATTAAGCCACGTGATCAGATTCTGTTTGATTAGATTTGATCACGTACCGACTTCTCGCATATCCCAATAAAACTTTTTAAAAAAACTGATATTTTATTTCTTATCTTTGTATTTTTATTTCTATTCATATTACAAAGACAAAACGCACGATTTAAATTTCTATTGAAATGCAACATAACGTATGTAATCGACGTCTTATGACGTCACGGTCAAGACTTCTCAAATGTCTCGCACGGTTTACTTTCCATACGCAAGAAAGTCTTATCATGTGACCGACTGCATGTCATTGAAAATTAATTTCAATTCAATTAGTTTTTTGATATAAGGAATTTCATTGGCAAATGTAAATATTCGTTTTCATATGTCACAAGAATTTCTTGTACTTTCTTACCTTTGGAAAATATTCCCGGTCGACATGAATGGTGTGGCTCTCGGTCATTAACAACTGACATATCTTAGGGCAAACCTTGTGTTCAGCCGACATGTCTGATTTTCTACAATCCAATCCACTGAACTACACAAACTAAACCTGTAACAAACCATCATGCACATTGCAATATCAGTATTGGCCATAAGGTTAAAACCAGGCACAGAAGAATTTTCATAATTGCTAATAAGCAAAGCTTTGGGATTAAAAGGAATGTAGCACTGAGAGAGACATGTGTGTAACAGAGTCAGAACTTGTCCAGTACTGAGGTACAGACTGATCCTTTTAGGATGAGCGACTGATTCCATGTCAACTGTCATCTTTTACAATATAGCGATGATTTCTTTGTTTGTGAGCTCTAACAACGACAGTCACCAACATTAGATTTCCACATCTTCATAATCTATATATCTATGATTAAAACCAGTCGATTTATAATTGATGAAGTCAAATGTAATGGGCAGGGTTAGTTCAATTGTCCAATGATATAAATATAGAATACCGTGGGTTTTTATCATGATTGTGTGAATTAGGAACCATGTTTGATATGCATTTTTTTTAGGGAAAATGTTAATAAAAAATTACAAATAGTTAATTCAAATTTGGGTTTTTTCTAAAAGTAGTTTAAAATTGCCAAATCCATTTTTATCAGGTATTATAAGCATTAAAACATGGAATGTTGTATCTTTTTTTTTTTTTATTTTGATTGTGTAGGTTTAGAATAATTTTGCTACCATGTGCAACTTTCTGATTGAATTCTTCCTGTATGGTTTTGATACGTCTCTTCATTCAAAAGAAACCTTATGGAAAAGCACTTAATAAAACATGAAAGTAAGAGTTTTAAAATATATATTGCGTCACAATCATACAGATATAGTTTTGTCAAACAGTTGTTTGTGTGACTTGTAACCACGTAACATTGTAAATAGTATAAAATTAAAAACAACGTATCTTCTTAAATGGCTATATCTTTTCTTAGTGATTTCGATTTTGTAAAAAAAAAAATATATAAGTAATGTTAAAATACCACATCTTAACCATGTTTTTCTATGGGAAAATATTATATAAAATTTCATCTCCAATTCAAGTCTTACTTAACCTTGAAGTCCCTTATTTGAATAACCTTGATCAACTCGGTGTAGGAATATGCATTGATTTAGATTTCTTCATTAAGGATTTAAATGAAGGCCCTCTAGAGGATTGAATTCATACACTAGTTCTGTCAGTTTGTTAATCAATTAATTAAAAGCTAAGTATAGGAAGAGTAGCATAATGTCCTAATGCAGGGTTGAATTAAGGGGTATCTACCCTCTGATAAGAGAATTAACTGTCACTGTTAAAGCGATGAATACCCCTCATAGTTTCCATTATAAGACTTTCCTTATTGATACCTATGAGTAGAAAATTTGAAAAAAAATCTTACAAATGAGGGTAACATTACCTTCTTTTTCTTTTGTCAATTTCTTTTTTAATTGTTTTATTGTATCTAACTTTTTTGAAATCCAGTCTTAGGAGCCCTCTCTACACTACACACTAAAGAGTTTTGGTTCTATGGTATTTTTCTGTAGTTAGAGTGATCTGACTTTAGATCTAAATTCTAGACATAGAAATTCAAAGTATATTACACAATTTGTAATCAATTCAATAATTATTAACATTTTAAAAGACCAAGATAAGTTAATTAAACTTGTTATTTCCATGTATTTTCTCTGTGGAAGAAGAACAACTGTGATTTCTATTCACTGAAACTGTGTAGTTTTTCAGTATATTTCTTGGGGGTAAATGCCACGTACCATTTTAGTAAAAATTAAATAAGATCAATATCAGCACCCTTATAGAACATATTTTTCTCAGTGTTCAAAAATCTTTTTGTACTGGTGTAGAGAGGGTTCTTAAAAACCTATTAAAATCGAAAAGGTGCCACCATTGCATTTAAAGGACCATTTCTAAAAGGTTTAATTAATTTGTCAAGTACCAAATATAGATTTTTTATAAGTATTACAATTTTTAATTAAAAAATTATCTAGAAGAAATATCTCACTTGGTTACTGATGTATTTTTTTCTTACAAAAACAAACAATTACAGAGCGAACGATTTGAATAGAGAAGAATGACGTGTTCGAATGGGTTAAAGAGATTTCTAGTATTTATTTTCTAGCGCATGTTCTACCCGAACAAGTCAAAGTTTTATACATTATAATAAATGGCAATTTCATATATTAGGTTTGTGAGAATGAGTCCGCCATTCATTTTGTTTACCTCGCAATATGCATATGGCTGCGGACTTACAGGTTTCCATAGTTTTTCAACATAAATCAGTGTTGTGTTTCATCTATGGTTTTTCCTGGGCGGCGAGGGAAGCATAGTTCAATAGTTGCTTTTATTTTGTATAAATTGAAAGATGTTTTACACTGGTTTGTTCATATTGTTCATATTGTGTGGAAACAATAAAGCCTCACAGTGCGCTGAAGTCCCCAGCCTCCTGAAATCCCCAAAACAATGGTTTTGTATAAGAGTATTCAATGTGCAGTTTGGGGTGATTTCTACACAAGGTCAAGAATTTAACAGAATCATATCTTCAACTAACATATACAACGAAAGTCATCCCATATTTTATCTCGGATATTTTCCAGAGAACGCTGGGGAACATAATGTTAGTATAACAATTGACCCAGCTATTGTGTCAGGCCTTTTTACTGATGGATATAACATCAACGATGCTGATAATGAAGTCGAGGACAGTGAATCAGATGACGACACCATCATCTATGAATTAAATGAGACGACAAATGTAGAAAAAGAGCCCCTATCTGTAAAAGATCTGCCTCCCATTACTAGTATTTTAAGCAAGATTTTCAGTTTCTGCGTGAAAGATGATCCTATTTCAAGGTATATCATTTCCCAGGTAGATCCCATTTTCGACGAGGTAATTAAAGCCATTCCTTGTCCAAGCGTTTATATTTCCAGGCAAGTGATAGGAAGTTAATACGATTAGCCGGTAGATCAAGTGGATTGGTTGCTGAATTAAAAACTATATTAGGGAAAAGTAAAATGTGGGCTAATGCATGGCTTTGTCTGTTGTCTGATGGAAAAAGAACACAGATGGTTTGAAATTCGAGACCTTTGGTGGCGGTAAATTATGTATTTTTCGAAAACAGGTCAAAATCGGAAAATTCAATACCAGTAATAAAAATTGTTGGTATACGCAGTCGCGAAAAACTTCACTTATATCTGTTCTGATTTATGTTTTTTGTGGCAGGATTTTTGATTCCAACATCAAGTCATCGATGTTTTCAAACATATTTGGGTCATCAAATCAATGAAAAACGTGAGAGGGTAACATTATTGGGAATGAAAATATAAATTGTCTTCATGATGTTATCTTTAATATCTTTTAATGATTTTCAATGCATGGAAAGATAAGGAGTATTTTTATAAACATGTCAAAAGAAACAATTTTAATCCAATTGTCTTAATTTTGTAACTTTATTTCGTCACTGTACACTAAATGGTTGTTCTTTATTTACATGAACATTTTTGCAGTATGTTTGTACGTGGTTATACCAGGTATACAGTTCTCAGAAAAGAATAACTTTAATGTTTAAAATAAATATAAATTCTAACATTTTGTCTTTTTGATTTTCGAACAGCTTTAAAATATAAAGAACTACTACAAACAGGGTGTTTGTCGCCCAAAATTATTTTCGCCCATTTACACTAACTTATAATTTGCTCGTTTTAAATTCGCCCCGTCCCGGTTCTGTTCAGGAATTCATACTGTTAATATTCTTTGAATTCGCCCCATTTTAAATTCGCCCACTTGTGACAAGAGCGAAAGAGGCGAAACAAAACGGGGCAAAAATTTACCTGTATACAGTGCCTTTTTGCTACTAAAATTATTTTATTCAAATACCCACAATATTTAAATTTAATATATAAAAGATACAAATATTCTTAAAATGAATTGGATGTCATTGTTAAAATAAGAGGCCCATGGGCCATATCACTCTCCTGAGCATATTGGCAAGAAAGAAAACCCTAAATACATGTAACTTCAATGTTGAAATATATGTATACTGTAGGGGGTGTTAGAATTTTAAACTACCTGATGATGCCTTTAAATCTTTATAAGCAATGGCTTTGCTGTTCTTGAGCAGGATATTTTTTCCTATTTATTTATGCTTTTGCAAACATTTCATTCCCCCTAGTGAGACAGCCCTATCCATGTTGGGGTGGGGGTTATTTGAACTTATCTGATTTTACACTATACCTCGGGATCCCTCCATATCAATATGAGTAATCATGGTTTTCCTGTTCTTGAGAAGAAAAAAATTCCTTAATATTTCAATAATATTTGATGACCTATCATGGCTTTGCTGTTCTTAGAAAGAAGATTTTAAAAGAATTTTTCACCGCATTCTATGTAAACCTCAATCGTCCATTGCAACCCTACCCTACCCCCTAGGATTCATGACTTGCGAACTTTGAATCTACACAAAATGAGGATGTTTCCATAGATGACAAATCATGGCTTTGTTGTTCTTTAGATTGATTGTATGTTGTTTTTCGTTGCATGCGAGAATTTCTCGTCTGACCCAGTGGCTCTTGAGAAGATTTTTTAAAAATAGGGCAATATCTTTTCACTTATTTCTAATTATCTCCCCTTGAAAGGGGCGTGGTCCTTCATTTGAACAGTTTTGAAGTCCCCTAATACAAAGATACTTTGTGGCAAGTTTGGTTGAAAATGGCGCCTTGGTTCTTAAAAAGAAGTCAAAATGTGAAAAGTTTACAGACAGACGGACCTACGTACAGACAAACGAACGCCGGATAAAATCTGATCATAAAAGCTCGCTTAAACCTTCGGCTCAAGTGAACTAAAAAGCATCAAAACATTGCCTATTCATCACCGTTACCCTTTGACTTGAGTTTTTTTAAACTTAATTTTCAAAATTGTTCAAATTGCCCATTTACAGAACCTTTTTTAAAA
>PRKT01000699.1:0-39835 GCA_003671525.1 Saccostrea glomerata
ACTTTTACTTAACTTAATAGAAAAAGGCGATGTAACCAGCAAGTGTCAACAGTAACGATATGCCGCTAACAGCTCAAAGTCGGTTATATATATATATATATATATACAGGACACCCAGATGGAATGTATTTAAATTATAAAAGTGAACAAAACGTATGGCCACATAATGTTGCAAGGTTTTGTAAAGAAGATTGTTCTCGTGTTATTGATATCAAGATCCAAAGAGAAGGAAATATTATATCGTTTTACTTTTCCCCAATAGAATCCGATACATTTGACGGAGAACTGTGCGAAATAGAGCTCAATGGTAAGAAATTTACTCTTTTTTTGGCAGGGGGAAGGGAGATGTCAGATCTGTCTCTACCATAACAAATAATAATAGGCCAGGGGGTTTCTTCTGATTTATTTACAAACAGTTGTTTCACGTTCAATATGAGATTTTGTCACTAATCTTTTTTGATCATAGCTTTTGAATACTTAAAAAACTCCTATATTGTGATTGTTTTAACAACACATTGATCAGCTGATTTGATGTGCATATTGAATATCCAGGTTATTTTAATTATATTTTTCTTTTAAAATAGATACACGCTTAACGTTGATCTGATCAAAGAACATCGCCTCGCCATTCACTCACTCTGAATTTTCAAACATAATGATAAATTAACCTTCCGTTGATAGTTCTATTCTTCCCGTTGTAGGGTGTGAGAAGAGTCATTATGGCGAGAACTGTAACACCTGCACTGTTATTGACAATTGTGATATTTGTGAAGTAAATGATGGAACATGTTATATTTGCGATGAAGGATACACAGGGCCAGGTTGTAATTCGAGTAAGACATTATAACATTTCTGTCATCTGCATACTGTGTGGGTTATTTTAGCGGGGTCTACTTGTTTATTTTGGTCTTTTGATGATGATCCTCTAAAATTTCAATCGATAAAAAAGTCAGTGCTCTTCTTGGTGTCATCTATAAAGATCTGAAACCATACGTCCATTAGAATAAATAACGCTAAAATTATTGAATTATTTGAGCAGACAAACCGCCAAGAAATACTGCTATACGGTATTTGACATATTTGTCAATTAAAAAAAAAATTATCATCAAATGTTATTCATTCGACGGACATGTGCGTGAATGGATCGTAACAATGTGCGCGAGGTTTTGACAGATAAAATTTAATTACAAGCAACAATACGGGTATCCCCTCCCGCCGCCGTTCCACACAGTTCTTTACCAAACTTCACCAGAAAACTGTAAACAATTACAAAAAAAATCAAATTTAAAGAATTGTGGTCCCTAGCTTTCGATGTATTTGTGGATAAAATGTCATTTTTATAGCATATTGTGTCTAATACGAACGCTCTTTTAGATGTCATTCAGAATTTATCAACGAAGTTGATTTATTTTTTTTAATAAGGTCAAGTGTGAAGGTCAAGAAATTTAAAAATCATAGCATGTATGGAATATCTTGTCACAGGAGATGTCAAATTTGACATCCCCTTTCTCTTCTCAGTCAAAAGTTATAAGGAAAAATTAACATTTTTGAAAATTAGGTCAAACTTCAAGGATAAGGTAAGAGGATCAAAACACAGTGTATTTAGAAAGGTCTTGTCACAAGCAAAACATAGGTTTAATATGAAAGCTATATGTCTTCTCACTCATTATCACTTTTACTCTTTGTGCCTTGTCTTTGAAGAATATGAGGGTCTTTACACTTGGATGAACAAAGAATAGCACAATCATATAAAGTAACCTAACATTACAAAAGAGTTCTGACAACGGTAGCACTTTCGGGCGTAACAGTATAATTTTTAAATTGAAAATGTATTTAAAACGTATTTATTTCTTTCATAAAAGGAACTCAAAATCTGGCTCTCCAAAAGGCAATTTTCATTCAACTACTAGAAGATGAAGGGCTGTTTCCACAGTTGCTTGTTGACGGAAATTTTTCCCCTGAGAGTTGCGTTAATCTAGACTTATTGCCAACGGACAGTAGCAATTACTTCACTATTCATTTCAAGAAAGTCTTCAACATAAAAGATGTACGATTTTATTTTGAACTTGACGGTATGTTAAATATTTTAATAAATGCATTTAGATTTTTTTATATACCTGAGTCAAATTGTAACTCACATTTGTATTTTTTTTTTACAGGCGCTTCTACTATCAAAGTCAATTACACGATATATGACATGTTTAATATGCAGTCATCCTTGATTACTGACGTAAAGGGAATAACGACATCAACAGTTTTGCATGTACCATTTCTCGCTCAAACCGAATTTCTGATTTTGGCAGTCACTGTAAGCCCTATTGGACTAATTAAAAAAGCTTTGGGCTACCTTTGTGAGATAGAGGTTCACGGTAATGATTTTTTTGGGACTTTTAAAATTCTTCCAAGTTAATTATATTCTTTACGTATTGTGAAATAATGTTTCCAAACTTTAAAGTGACAACTTTTTATAAATACATTAAAGTTCAGTTTTGTTCTTTTGGAGGCTTAAAATACTGCGTCAAAGTATTCCAAAGACGGTGTGTTAAGATAAAGTATTCATTTGTTTTAAAGTAGTTTTTCTATTGATTTCTCTTAAAAGATGAAATATAAATTGATAATAGTGTATTTTGAAAATCGATCCTATAAAATTCAATAACTATAAATTGTTTGTTTAGGCTGTCCAGCAAATCATTATGGTAATCCTTGTCAGCTGTGTTCCCCTATCTGTGCCTCCGCTTGTAGCGCTATAGACGGATCATGTCTATGTAGGAGTGGATACACAGGAGACAGCTGTTCAGAAGGTATTGGAATACTTTATGTAATCAATCTCAAGTCTATAAATATACATGTAAGAAGAAGAGAAAACACTGACCTATAAAGTATCAAAGTTTGGATCAGATGTATAAGCATCCCCTGCAGTGTGCTCAATATTATGATCACAGAAAAGGGAAACACAAATTTTAGACATCAATATGTCAGTGATGGACTAAATATTTGTGAAAGAAAATGTCGTTCAACATTCGAGTTTATAATTCATGATTGATTATTTTACTGATACGATCGTTGTATCGACTACAAAACTTGCGAAATGATGAATTAAAAGGAACGTGATGCTTTTCTTTTTAACAAATTGTCTATGTGAAGGACACATGTTTTCCTTTATCCTATACACATCTCATGCTTTTGAATACACTGTTGAGCTAAAAAATAAAACGTCAATGAATAAAAGAAGTTCAATAAACAACGACGACAAAAAAAACAATTATAGAGAAAAACTTCTTTTTTTTCAAAATTATCTTAATACATAGTCTACTATAGTGATAACTTTGACACTATATATAAGAACGTTTTTATGCCTCCTTAAAGGAAGTTTCGGGGGGTATATAGTTTTTTGTCCTGTCCGTCTGTCTTTCTCTCTGTCTGTTTCTCTCTCTCTGTTAGCAAAAACTTTAACCTTGCTTATAACATTTGATAAAGTGGAACTCTCATATTTGATGAGTGTATTCCTTGTGACAAGACGTTTCATCGGGTATCACCAATATTTTCGACCGTGGAGTTTGACCCACTTTTACATGAAAATTTTAAAATTTTACTTTGGCCATATCTTTTGAACAGTAGATACCAGGATATTTTTACTTCACATATATAATCTATTTGAAAGACCTTTCATTGGATACCAACAACCTTTACCCTTTGACCTTGACCTTGTATATTTCCGAACTTGTGAAAGAACTTTAACTTTGGGCCATAACTTTGGAAGGATAAGGGATACTGCTTTCATACTTCATATATGTAATTCTTGTAAAAATACCCTTCAAGGAATACCAAGAACTCTGACCCTTTGACCTTGACCTTTGAAATTGACCTACTCTAAAAAGCAAATCTTGATAACTTTTAAAGGGTTAGTGCTATTTCTTTCATACTATACATTTGTAATCCTTGTGACAAGACTTTTCATTTGATGACAAGAAGTTTGACCCTTTGACCTTGGAGTTTGACCTATTTAAAAAAAATAACCTTGGTCATAACTTCTGAACGGTTATGGCTAGAGCATCTATACTCTTCATAAGTATTTTATGTGACAAGACCTTTCATTTGATACCAATTACATGGACCTTTTGAACTTGACCTTGGAGTTTTTTGTACTTACTAAAAAAACTTAAACACTGGCTTACTTTCAAATTTCTAATTTGTTTTCCAGTGAGAATACCCTACATTTTGGTACACATTTATTAAATGTGCATTTAAGAAAAGTTTAATTCTCTGCTATGTTGCCATACGGGGGCAATAGTGTTTCACAAACACATATTGTTTATCGAAGGATTTGACTTGCATTTGAAAAGGTTAAGCTTTTTTTAGCTACAAAACAGGTGAGGGCATTATGTTTTTTGGTTCGTTTGGATATATTTTTTTCATTTTTTTTTTTTTTTGAAAATTAGGGATTTATAGTAATTGTAGTGATTTAGGAAATTTTTTTTGCAATTGTTAATCTTCTTTACGATTTTAATTAAACCCATAATAAATGAAGTGTTTTTATAGCTAATAATTTATTCAATTGGGTAATTAGAAGAACATGGGTTGTTACAACGCACTTTGAAAAATTACGCACTTTGAAATTTTTTTTCAAAGTACGTTAAATTTTGGGACCAAGTCAACGCACTTTGAAAAAATAAAATTTCTTTTCAAAGTGCGTTAATGTGGACCATATTAACGCACTTTGAAAAACTGTGTATGGATTTGTCAATATTCCTGCAAATCTTAGGTATGATGAATAATTGAACTTGTTTGAAAATTCTTCTGTGAAGAGGTCACTTCAGGATGTGAGAGTGAGCGATTTTGATTTTTCTATACTTTGAAAATTCTTTCTCGCTTAAATGATTTACTGTACTTATTTTTTTTCAAGTTTGCATGCATTTTATGTAAACTTAAATTTATTGAAAGTTTTCAACGTCATACCAGTTATGTAAACACATATATTTGGGTGTAGCATAGGCATCAGTACCGGAAAGGGGGGTTACATGTAGGCAAATAAATATTTTGCAAAGATATACATAATATATACATGTATGCATTAAAAATTGGGGCTTACCTGTTGGGTAAACTTTTTTTTGCTACCGACGGCTATGTACAACGTTTAAGAAAAAAGAGTTGGGATGAGAGACCTTCTACGCGTCTTCTCCTTGTTCTCAATGAGGTTAAATGAGTTCATGTAATTTTAAAAAAAGTTTTTCGAAAGATATAATAATTACAATTTGATTTCCTCTATTACTAAAATCTAAGTCTAGAATTTTTATTTTCTTACATATCTTTTTTTCAAAGTGCGTTAAGTGCCTCCATGGTAAAAAATGTTTATTTGCATTCTTAACGCACTTTAAAAAAAATTTTCAAAGTGCGTTGAGTGTGTCCAAAATTTAACGCACTTTGAAAAATTTTACGCACTTTGAAAAATTTGTTCAAAGTGCATAATTTTTTCAAAGTGCGTGGCCACAATGGGTACTGAAATTCTTTACACATATTTGGAGTAGCTATCTCTATTGCCAAATTACTCCTTTTATACCACCGAGTTTAATGAAATAAAAGATTGACTTTGATATACATTTTCAAGATACGCGATGTAGCGTTTATTTCAAATCAAAACCTGAACATTTACATTTCTCTTTATATTATTGAGAGGTATCAATATTTTTTTAAAAAATTTGGTATATATTTATCTTAAAGGACTTCTGTACAATCGAATAAGTAGTATTATATCAATATTGCACAGGACGACAATAATGAAAATTTGCTTCAATCAAAGCTTATAAAAAATTCTTAGTTTGCAAATATGAACTACAGATGATTATAAACCATACTTTTCAATCTTTCAGTTGACACAGTTTACTGTAAGTATATTTGGATGTTCTTAAGTCCCGATGTTTTTATCCTTTTGAATGTGAAAAGAATTGTGTGTCACATATTTTGTATTCAATTAGCTTCTTTTTTGCGTATAGGCGTGGATTGGGTTCCATCTAACGTGACGGTTTTGTATCATAATATAACATGGAATACTACGGAGTTCTCTGATGCAGACACGCACGTCATAATACATGATCCTTCGGTTTCTTTGATTTGTAAATTTAATTTGAAAAATGTAGATGATTTATATTATGACGTCACGTGGTACGTGGATGATGAGGAAGTTCTAAATCAAACAGTTGATTCATCTAACAATTACACTGCTCTTTTAACGTCGTATGATATGCTTGGTGCTAATAAAAAGATTGGAACAAAGGTATGTACACAGAGGTAATAATAAATTTAGTTATCCGAGTGTTATAAACTTGACTTAGTTTATTTCTATCTAATTCCTTTGGAGGAAACTGCATGCAAAATGATTCATTTAAACACAAGCAGTTCATATCACGGACCCCTTTTTGCCACACAACATTAATATTGGTTTTTCCAGTTTTATAAATTAAGCTATATTAACTTTAAAGTCAAATAATTTCAATTTTAATTTTACGTTTTCTTACTTAATTTACAGATTTTCTCAATTCAATTAGTTTTTTTTTTTTAGTTTCTTTAATACTAGTATATACTTTCAATTTAACAAGAAAAAAAAAACAATGCACTGTGATAAATAGTACCATCTTCAACGTTTGCTTGCCCCACCCCCCTCTCCACTAACAATTCAAAAAATATGTCACAAGTAGTTAAAAAAAAATCTTAATAACAGCACATTTTTAAAACATTCTCGACGAAATAAAAAAAAGGAAGAAAAAATGTAATCTGTAAATTTTAAACCGTTTATAGTCGGGCCAGTTTTATTCAGCATGATGGTAGAGGGCAAACAAACATTTTTTTTTGAAAGATGATCTGAATATACAATTTAATTGTGTCGATTTTTTTATCCTGGTCTTTACCTTTGACCACACATATAATTTCCAAACTGAAAAACCCTTATTTTTTTTCTTTGTCTGTCTTGTATATTGGATACCTTTATACAACATTGCAACATTTAAATGGGAAATGCCAAGTGAAAGTTTGAAAATTCAACTAAACCTTTTGAATTATCAACTTTTATGTTAGAGTTACCAACATAAAATATTCATTGGCAGTGATAGGCTACCATGCCATATTCCGTTAGGTATATTACAATATCAAAGTCAAAGGGTCAGAACAAATGATGACACAGGAAAGGTCTTGACATAAGGAAAACATCGATGAAAAATGAGGAATACTCCTGTGAAATATGAATGCTCTAGCCCTAATCCTTCAAAGGTTAAGATCAATAACAATATTTTGTAAAATTCCGTAGGTATATCACCGTGTTAAAATTAAGATATGAAATATTTTGGCACTCATAGAAGGGACTTATCATTTGCAGTAAAGAATGTAGGTATAACTCTATGGTTAAATTTAAGATATAAAATATGTTGGCACTCATAGAAAGGACTTATCACTATAGCAGTAAAGAATAAACGCCTTAGCTCATATGACACCTATGTCATCTAATTCTTACACAGGTGACGTGTAAAGTTGGTGCAAAACGTGACAAAGCGAAAATATCCTGCTTGTTCAAAGATGGTGATTTTTTTCTTTTATGGAATTAAGGTACATAATTTTGAGAGAGCTGTCTTATAGATTTCTTAATTAATTCAATGAAGCTAAAAAGTAAAGAGAAACCATTTTTGTATTTCTGATTTTGAAAGCTAGTATTCAAGTAAGAAAATAAATTAAATGTATATACATGTACGTGTAAACAAATGACTTTCAACTAAAACTTTTTTTCTAGATACGTAATTCGTCTATACTATTAGAGAGAAAGGGATCAAAGAATGTTGACCTAGATTTTACAATACCCTTTGCCTCTGAAACTAGAATCATAAACGGTATACAACAAGCTGTTACTACACTCGAAATTCACATGAACCTCCATAATAACGACCAATCAAAATGCAGTGGAGAAATCTACTCAAACCAATGTTTGATACAAATCAAAGGTTATAGTTTTAGCGAAAGACATAGATATGAAACTGACGAATGGAGAAATATATCATTCCCTGTGTACAACAAGGATACAGATGGTTACGTGACAAGTACAAGTCTGATTCTAAGTCTGAGGACCGGAAAAACCGAAGGAACAGGAAGTAAAATATTTCAAGACGTTTCTCTTCCTGATATTTCAGTAAGTTTTCATTATGCTCTACATGTTTTATCTCATCTTCCATTTTTTATACAAATGCATCGATTACATTATTTAAGGAATCACTGCCTAGTTAGTATAGTATGCCAGGACATCAATGATAGAGGAAAACATAGGATAAATTGCATAGCGGGCGGAGCCCTTTATGCATAAACTATCCCATGCTTCCCATTATCGTTTATGTCCCTGGCATACCATACTAACTAGACAGTGGTCCCTTATATTTCCAGTTTATTGTGAAATAAAGTTGTAGATAAAGACTTTAAAAATGTAGACTTAGATTTACATTACATGTTGACTTCCATGCCAAATTCAATAGTCCTCGTCCACTGACGTCAAACACAAAGGCATACATGCATATTTGGCATCCTTAGCGCCAGACACAGAGACAGATGCGCACGAGATATGCATGCATAATTGGCCTCTTTACCTCCTGACCTATAGACCTGCCTAATTTACATTCCGGTAGAATATCAAGAATTCAACTCTGTTAACTTTCGAAGAGTTATCACAAAGAAAAAAATTAGAAATTGAAAAATTAACAGATATATACAACATTCAAATATGTTAACTGGAAACAATTGTCGTGAAGTACTTTATATCTACCTGTGTAATATTGTCAAAGCTCGCTACGCAATTTATTATTCTGAATAAATACAATTATGTAGAGAAACAAATTATTCATTAGAAAAATATTGTTAGGTCTATTTATCTTTTTGCTTTTATTCTGAATGAATTGCCCTGAAAAATATAACAAACACAAATATAACAAACAATGTATATGTCTTTAGATAGCAGTACATGATAGAAATGAAATATGGAAGGGACGAATGTGTAGTTTCCGGTCAGATCCTCACGTCAACACTTTTGATGGAAAGTAGGTTTAAAAATTAAACGAAATTTTAAATGTTTATTGTAAATATTAAGCAAGCTGTGGTTTAATGAGTTTACAAAGAATAAGATAAGGATTTTTTATGATGAACAGAATTAAAGCTTATGTCTCATCATTCAAAGCTGTTTGATATACAGCTGTAGGTATCCATTTTATTTAACTTCATGAATTTAAGCAAAATCCAGAATTTAATAAGCCTCAACCGTTGATAAGAAAAAAAAATATACATTTGAAACATGTTATAAAGAAAATAATAATTATCACTGGATGAATAATACAGTTTCTGCATGGCTGAAACTCTACTGAAACTCTGCGGAAATTTAAGGTTACTAATAGTTTCCGCAAAGTTTCAGTGCGGAAACTTCAAGTTTCATCAAGTTTCCGCAGTGTGGAAACCTAAGGTGTCCACGAATCCAAATAGTTTCCGCAACTGAAACTTGCTGAAACTTGAGGTATACGCAAGGTTTCAGTATGCGTATATGGTTGACATACATATGGTGTACCATAGGTTTCCGCAACTGAAACTTGCTGAAACTTGAGGTTTACGCAAGGTTTCAGTATGCGTATACAGTTGGAATACATATGGTGTACCATAGGTTTCCGCAACTGAAACTTGCTGAAACTTGAGGTTTACACAAGGTTTCAGTATGCGTATATGGTTGAAATACATATGGTGTACCATAGGTTACCGCAACAGAAACTGTACTATAAATTATACAATTTAGCCCAGCTTTTCAACCAAAACTCATTTTCCCCCTGAATTTTCATATTGGAAAAAACAAAACACACTCACACTAGTTATCAAAGAATATTTAATGTTATTATAAAATTTACATACATTGGTTTGGCCATTTATTTTCTCTTGCATCATAAATATTTTTACAACTAAGTCCGAGCTCTCATGTCACAACAGGAGGACAGAGAAAATGTCTGCATTTAATGATGTCTCATACATGAGAGATATAATCTTGCGAGAGGAACTTAGAACTGCAATCAATCAACTAAACCTGAATTCGGTATATGCAAGTCTAGTATCATCAAGGAAATGTAAAAGTACTTGGTATAATAAATGCACAAGTTCACATCATTAGTAGCCAATAAACACCAAAGTGGATTTCTTTGTTAAATATTTAGTTTGTAGTCCATCATCAACCAACAGAAAAGTCCTTGAGTGGTCCACATTTTTGAAGACCCACTTGCACTTCAAGTTCAAGTTGGATTGACCTGCTCGTCAGTTACTTCAACCTATTGAAAATATATAAAAATATAGTTTAACAAAATCCCAATCTAAATAAAACAACATGTTAGATCCTCTTGCATACTCGCTACACAACATCTAACAGCATCCATAGAAGGTCACGTCAAATGTCAAATACGGAACAACTCAGACTCTAGACTTATTCATTCCAATAAATTAAATACAATAATTTTTGCATTCGAGTATTTGATTGGTTAATAGAATTTAACGTCTGACGTGACACTCTACAGGATGCCATTAGATTTTAACCACTATGTGCGCAGAGCTAACATTTAATTTTAATAAGATTGACAAAATGAAAGTTCCTAAAACTGTTTGTTCAGCATTTTTGATCAGAATGATTTAAAATAAAATCTAAAAATTTATCAAGTGTAAAATCTCAGTTTATTATCTTAGTTTATTAAAGTTGCCTCTTTTAAACACTTGACAAAGGATAATGAAATAAAAAAAACTTGAATGTATTTAAATGTACTGAATATGTATGTATGGATTTGTTTCTGATAAGATTTTCAGAGTAAATTAAGGATTTTTTTTCTTCATTTTACTTGTTCATCAAAATATTTTTTGTACCCCTAACCTAGACCCTTGGACCATGAGTTATGACATTTGAATAACAACTGAGGCCCACAGACCTTATAGGTCACCTGAGTATCATGTAAAGCCTAGAAAAAAAATGTTTGTTCCCGACCGACCCTAATATATAGTGCCGACCCTAAATTTTTTTTTAATGCTTTTGTCCCATGAAGTGAAAGATTTCACCCAGGGAATTATAGTCTCCAGCTTTGCAAGCTTTTCAACATGTTCAAGACAGAAAGAAGTTTGAGTTACCTTTCTTTTAAGTCACAGAAATGCTTGAAAACACCATTTCTTTTGTCATTAATGTTACTTCTGTACACTTTTTGATTCAAGAAGCAAAAAAAAAAATTTTCAAAAAAAAATAATTACCTACCTATCTACCTATATTTTTTCAGCCTGAAAGGGGAAACAAATATATTTTTTTTTCTAGGCCTAACAACTTCCACTCAATTGAATTTCGTTCGTAATTTAAACAAAAAGCTATGAAATTCACAATTTTGAAAGACGCATCTTTGTTTATCATAATTATACACTTAGTTAACATGCTTAGTTTGGTTACTTAATACCCAAAGGTAGATCAGAGTAATAAAGATACATGGGAGATTCTTTTTATCCCATGTTTAATGCTTCATAACCGATGTTATACACTGTTTTATATAGCACACCACTTTATTTTACTTCATCACGCTAACGCAAAAACCATTGTGACGTCATAACTGCACTTAAGTGTGGGATATAAAAAATTTATCCAATGGGTCATATCCACGGGATAAAGGGGTAAACATGGGATAAAATGCAATTCCATTTTATAACCACCAGTTGTATACCCCACCCCACAGGAACCACTAACCCTGGGGCCACACATTTCAAAATTTACTAAATGGTTTCATAGGTTTTATTTCATCTTAAATGGTTTGATTAATTCCAAAGAGCTAAAAGACCCACCCTAATACTAGAATCCCTGACCCTGGGGTCATGAATTTCATAATTATGGTAGAGGACTCAATGCCGATTACAATCATACCAACAGTTTGACTGCTTGATGTTCAGGAGGGGAAAAGAAGAAGGGGATTTTCAAAGATTGCATGAATTTTAGTGGTTTTGGCCCCACCCCTCAGGCCCGCGGAGGGAGGGGGGATAAAATTTATAAATTTTGTTCCCCTTCACCAAAACTGGTTGAAATTGGTTGAGCGGATGCAGAGAAGCTGAAAATGTTGATAATACTTATCTTAAATAAATCATACAATTTTAGTATAACATTACACAGTGAGATTAACAAAACAATAGAAAATAAAAACATAAGCTTTATGCTTTAGTCCTTAATTTCCTAAAGAGAGCTACATAAGTTATATTTAGTTCTTACTCACTGTTAAAACATACCTTTTAACAGAAGTATTCTTCATCCTCTCCTATAAGCCTTAGTTTTCAGATGATTTGTTAATAAAATAGATCAAGTTAGTACAGTACCGTACATTAATAAATGTTTTTGTTTTTAGCATGAGCTAAGAAAAGTCCCCAAAACCACTTGCATGTCCATTTCCTTGCACCTGACATTCAGTAAAATTCTAATAGACACATGACAAAGAAAAAAAAATGATGGACAATTGTGTCATTTTAAAATGGACACACTCTGGTCTAATTCTAAGTGGCAGTCCTATCACATCCACAGTTTAAAAGTTCTTGAAAAGCAATTATATCTGAGAGTGAGAAAAATTAAATAAGTAACAATTTTTCATAAAAGCAAAACTACATCTAAATTATGTTTGTTTAAGATATGTAGGCCTTCTTTGATTCAAAATTATAATCTATTTAATACTTTATTTTATTTGTTCCATTTTGCTTCAAGGGCAGATAACTATTTATATAATAAGACAGAACATTGTTGAAAATTGATTTAATTAGTGATAGAAATATGGCAAATGGTAAACAGCTATAAACAGAGAGATTACAAAAATCTTATTTGTGTATCAGTCATTTTATCAAGTCGATAAAATTTAAGTCATATTGACGTAAAAGTATTACGTAAAATTTTCATAATGGGTCACACAGTGTGGCCCAGTGGTTAGAGCGACACACCTCAAGTCGGGAAGTAGGTGCTGATTCTTACATCACGGGTCTGAATCCAATGTAGTACATAGAGACCGCTCCCTCGGATGAGAGCAGAGACTGTGTTAGTGATGTATCCATATGAATAAAAAGTTCTCTAAACGGATATCATAATTTCTACGAGCAACAAACAAATACTAGTATATGACTATATAATATCAATGCATGCAACTTAAGAAATTGATAATGGCCAATTGCTCATTTCATCAAGGTCCAGTCTATCATACTTGTAATGCAGAATTTATATACAGGTAAACAATAGCTGTTCTGTTGATATCAAGAGAATCATGTTTATGGTTAATATGATTTAAAAGTGATTTCTGATATTTAGAAACTGCACGGTGCAGCACCACATTTAATATTTGAAGCCCAATGTACAAAAATAACATAAGTATTTCTAATGAAGAATTAAACCATGCACACTAAATCAAGTTTTAGGTTGCTTAAACAGTCTTATTTATTTCATATAGTTCAAAACATGCATATGTGTCAACATGAAATTAAAATTTAATTTAAAATAAATATCATTTTAAGCTTAATTCATCATAATTATGCTTTGTAAGAAAAGATGCTTATGTATCTTTGTATATAAATAGTTTATTCACTTTCGACATTTGCTTTAAAATCCTTATGTATGGTATGAAAATAAAATACTTCAACTTGAATAATGTGTGGCATTATGAAAATTATCAAGTCACTTTCATAGCCCAAAAATCTGCAAGTTCTCAGGAATTTTACTTTCATGACTACAACATGTACAAATTGGCATTTCACAGTGATACAATACTACACGATGGCATTCTCCCATCATGATGCCCTCTTATATGTCTAATATTTACGATTCTGGATTGCATGTATGTTAAAAATATATTGAACCCCTTCCTCAGCTGTGCAGCACAGTCTTCCATCAATAATAAAAACAATTCAGCAAAAAATAAATGTACGATTCAAGAAACTACTTCTGAGAATAACATTGAACACATCCAGCAGCTACAGGCCTAATGAACAATAAAGCTCACCTTTTCTGAAAAAACATAAGCGTGGGGTCAAATCTTTCGATTTTTCAAATGAAAAGGTTAACACCGGATACAAGTACATAACGATATTATCCTCTAAAACCAACCTACATTTAAAATTCCGGAATACTACAACACGTTGTAATTTTTAAATTATGTAAATTTTACTGTACAATGGTCATTTTGAATTTTTGGAACGCGCCATTTTAGGTCAACATTATTCTTACGATTTCAGACGATAAAAGCAAAAATAATGGTGCTCTGAACTGTAACAAATGACTACCTGTATCTAATCTGCCGTTTGGGGTGCCTTTTTCAGTGTAGATTCAAAAGATCCTCTCATCTCTGTTGTTTTTCTTGAGCAAATTCTTGGTGTTCTCTTCGCCATTTTGTCCTTCTTTGTTCTCTGAAAATCTAACCAATGAGAGAGAAGCATTCTGCCGCGATACGCCACCTAGTGATTCAAATTCTTTACGGAAAATTCAGTTTAGTTTTTGCATTTCTCTTTTGGCAATTTTTTTTTTACGTTTTAAATGCAAATGTCCTTGTATATATATGGCAACAGAATGAACAGTTTTGAATGATAAAATAAAACTGATCATGAAATCGAAGGGGATAAAAAGCGAATTTTAGACCTTTATTACATGATTATGGTAATTGTTGAAACGGACTCCGACTGTCCTAATGTTTCCAAATAGAATGACTTAAAGTCACATGTACACACGTACTTCGATTATTGTGTAGAAAAAAAAAGAAAAGAAAAAAGAAAATGGTATACAAGTCAACAAAGTTATGCTGATGGCATATTAACCACATATGTGCAACTCAAAAGCAAAATTGAGGTAATAAGAATTATTCATCAATTGTTGAAAATTTTCTACTCAGAAAATATCAACATGAATGTACAAGTCTATTTGTTATCTAGGAATTTCGTGTCACAGCTTACAAATTGACGTGGGGAGATTTACCAATATTTCTCCTGAACATCGATTATGTAGATGTAAAATTCATTTTGTTTTTATAACATTGTCATGTAAAAAAAAATATGATCGTCAAACATGCCTCCCCCCCCTAAAAAAAAAATTCAGTTTATTGATAGTAAATCTCCATACTTCTCAGCTTTAGATGATGAACCAAAAAATATTGGTGGTCACTCAATACAGAAGATACGGAAACTCTTAATTTTGCAGGCAAATTTATATAAATGATAACATGTAATGGAAGTGGTCATAGTCCTTTACACATGTCATATGTAAATTCTTCTTTATTACTTTATAATACAGGATTCTTAATTGCTTTTAATAATTGTTTTGCTATTGATTGACTTATCTTTTCCTTATTATTGTAATAATCTCACACTTTTCTGTTTTGGACTCTAAATAAGAAATAAAACGTTGTTTTAATATAATGTACTTAGAAATAACCTATAGAAAAAAAGTTATGAAATAAAATAGACTTAGTTTTCATTAGGTTGCGTTTCATTGACCTCTAAATATTTTCAATATTTAAAGTTTACAATGGTGGCAAACAAGGAATACCATTAATTGTCGATTTCTTTTTGTGATTGCCGATTTTTTGATGTGGAGAAATTGTAGAAATAATATTGAAATTTTTTAGATAGTCTATTGAACTAGCTATAGCAAATATTCTCCTTACCATTAGATTAATTTTATTATATTAGATTGATAGATAAATATTTAAGAGGTTTGTCTATTTTCTTTTAATCACCAACACATAAAATAAAAACTTCTTATGCTAAATATGAAACATTCTATGAAATATTTTACATAACACATTATACATATGACATGTTTGATTTTAGGTGAAGTTTTATATAGTGTGATTTATTTTTAATTTTGAATGTTCAGAAACCTTGGTGTCATTAGAAAAGGCTAGTTGTGTATACCATGTACTGCGTGTATATATTACGCCTGGTCACAGTCCATTGTTCCTCTAAGGTAGAAAAACCTCTCAATCCACATAGAATATACAAAAAATACACCAACACGCTAGCAGGTGTCTTCGCGACACGTGCCTCCCCACCTGTGGCACCTGAGGACAGGTGTCCGCGAGTGGGGTTCAACGTAAAGAATTGAAAATTTGATCAACTTACAGACTACTTTTAATTTATTTAAAAAAAAAAAACAACTAAGTTCTAAATCACATATTTAGCACATTATACATCTCAATACGAATATAATTGAACATATTACTAAAAACTATACCGCGTTTTCAGTGATATTGCATTAATTAACATCATGAAAGCAAGATATGAAATAAAACAAAATTTAAAAAAAAAAAGCCTACACATAATATACAATCTAATTAAAATTTTGAGATTTTCCATTCGCTCCCAGGGTATTGTTTCACAAAAGCAGACTTTTTACATATAAGAGTTCCTTGTGTAAATAAACATTTGGGGAACAAATGGAAGATTTAATTTTAATTAGATTGACATTAAATGCTGCAAATTCTGGGAACCATGACATCAAATTTTCAGGACGTGTTATCTTGTAATATTTTTAATGCTGCAAAACCGCGGCTTACGAATAAAATGTTTTCACGAAGACGGAAATAAAAAAAACATATATGTAGATATTAAATCAATGTTATTATCAAAATAACTAGTACATGTAGCTATTGAACTATTTATATATGAATAGTAAAAAAGGCTTCCTAGTCAATATGTACTAGTATTAAAAAATTGAAATTATTGAAATGATATCCATTAAGGAATATATATATATATATAGAAACATGTATAAAGAATATAAATGCAAACCTTTCTATCTCAGATTATGTTCACTCTCCTAATTATCTGTATTTCATGCACCATGAAGACACACTAATTTTCTTTTTAAACAACTTTACATTAAACGTAATCGTAGTTTTGTGAAAATTATGTGTTTTCAAAATAATCAATTCCCGAGGGGGAGTATTGAGTTGGGTAATGTAGAAAATCCTTGTGAGAGGAATCGATTTTGTTTAAAAATAATATTTTTGAATTCCGACACAATATGAAATAAATTTTTTTTATACATTTAATATGAAGCAAGGATCTTGTATAATATGCTTATCATTGATATCAATATCGGTATGTGTAAGTTTACACAGAGCAGGCACATCTCAAAATCTGAATATGAACTATTAGATATTTAAAAATAGAACCATTTTTTTTAAATGTGTAAATAAATATAAGGATGATATGAGTTGATTTTTCTACCCTTTTGAAAAAAAATTATGGAGAAAAAGTTTCAGTTCGGTTTCAGCATGCGGAAACCATATGGAATCGAAATCAATAGTAAAAAGATCATATGCATATGAGTTGATTTTTTTTACCCTTTTAAAAAAAAATAGAAAAAGTTTCAGTACGGTTTCAGCATGCGGAAACCATATGGAATCGAAATTAATAGTTTCCGGAAACTGAAACCTACTGAAACTAAAACGTATCGTTAAATTGACGTTTCATTAAATTTTACATTGGTTTCCGTTTTGCGGAAACTATTAGGAAACAAACCTAATGGTTTCAGTATACGGAAACCCTACGGAAACTTGCTGAAACTATTATATAGTTTCCGCATTGCGGAAACCATACAGGAAACTTCAACGCCAAGTTTCAGCAAAGTTTCCGCATAGTTTCAGTTTTGCGGAAACTAGACTTTTCATCCAGTGTATCAGGGTGTATATCAATTGAATATTAAATCACATTCGTATTTTACATATACTAATGTCACATTTTTACGTTACAGAAGTTATGGGTGTCATCTGCCAGGCGAGTTTATTGCCTTCAGAAATCAAAATTATTTGCAATGGGTATTTTTTTATTCGTGTTTACTAAGCAAAATGAGCTGCATTTATGAAAATTCCTTAGCTATTAAAATTTGTAACTATGATTAATTTTTTAGTTATGTAAACATTTATGATCAATTATGCCAAAAAGAAATTACATTTAAAAAAAAAAAGGCCTCAGAGCGATTAAATATTTTGTGTTATTTTATAAAACAATACAAAAATATAATTTTGCATCATTAAGAGCTTATAAAAAATATATTAACAACAAACTTGAAATAGTGAATGAAAATATTGCTCTGGAAAAAGTTGACATCAAAGCTGCAGCTCATATTGCTCTGATAAATGACTATAACATAATGCACTGAGAAAATATATAAGGCATATGTACTAATCAAAGTAAAAAAAACTAATGAATAAAATCGCTGGAGAAAGAACTTTGTAATGGATTTCATTTGTTTTATTTTTTTCAAAAAAAAACAAAAAAAACAAAAAACAAAAACAAAACAAATCACAGCATCATTTTATCATTTTCAATTATGCCTTAGTTTATTTCTATGACTTAAAATGAAACAGCTGATACTTTTCTTTCATCGACGTTTTCTTCAAAAGTTTACCTCCGTATAGAAAATGTACATACGTAGACCATAATATTGGGTATCATATTAACTGAACGATATGAACTCCTTATGCAGGTGATAAAGGTATATCGCTGCATAAGAAAAGAAAGTTAAAATTATTGAAAACTTTAAGTCATCATGTTTATCATAAAGTTGGTTGTTGGATTACCCTTAACGTCTTCTTTGAGTAAAATATCCAAATATGAAACAGATGTGTCAGACTCTGTATTATCCTTTATTAATCTCAAGCCAGCGTGGAAAAATGATCGACATAAGAATGGAAATAACTATTGTTAACTGAAGTAAGTCACCGTTATATAAACATATTTAATTGAACCCTACAGCAAGTTATCAAATATACAGTTGGCAATACTTCAAAAAGTCTTGTCTGCACATTACCCTATCAATTATATTTTTCATTTACTTTACAGTTAATTCTAGTGAAGTCTTGGATATTTTGAATAACTATTTGCTTTATACATTTTATTTTGAAATTTCGAAGCTTCAGAAAACCATGTGTGAATCGAAGAACATGTAATAACAGAGCTCTTTTAAAAAATATAGTGAAATTATTTTCAATTGATTTACTACACTTTACTTTGATGATAGAATAAATAAACTACATTTAACTAAAATATTTCTGTAAGGGTGTCTTTGGAATTGTTCTATAGTAGTCAGACATATATTTTGATGTTTTTACATGAAATTACATGTGAATCTTCCAATAGTTCCTCTAAGCTTTATGTAGTATCCTCAATTAATGCATTGTTATGAAAGACGTTTCGAATATGTCGATTAACAGTACTACTGAAGTTTCGGCTTCACTGTTTTTCATATTTTATACAAAAATTTCATAATCCAGAATTTTTTATAGATACAAATAAAACACCATTTATGTGATCCGTCATATGATGGTCCTCAGTGCATATGCGCAGTTGCAGCAAGAGCCGGAAGAGACGTATTTGTGGTGAACATGTGTGAGGGTAACAGTATCATAAATTTTGAACTGTGCGAAGACAATGTCTTAAAGGCAACAAAAGTCAAAGATTTGTCATACAAGGTAATTGAATGAAAATTAGAATATCAAATAGAGAAACTTGCACGTTGTTTACTTATATGTTGACTGACTATATTTGTTTTACATTTTATTTAGATATTTTTTCCAACGGGCACATCCTTATTGATTTATATTATAAAGTGGGGTGGCCAATTTAACATCGACTTTGAAATTTTCCCCACTGTTATTGACATAGAAAATGTGGACGGTTTATGTGGATATTTTGATGGTGTCACAGAAAATGACCTGAGATGGAGAAATGGTTCTGTAACGGATGATGCTGGTTATACGTATCCAAACGAATACTCTAATTCCTGGAGGTATTCATTCGATTAGTTTCAGACTCTAATATTTTAATACTAATAGTAAGCTAATGAAGAAAATGAACAGTTGTCATGCTTAAACACCCAATGAAGTAATAAACATTTAAAGCATTAAAACATCAGAATTGGATCAGAAACCATGGAATAGTATACATTCATTGCCGAATCAATCTTTGAAAAAACATTAGGGCTTGGTATCACAATCTTTTATCTTATTATTTATCCGAAAAAAAAACGCTTAGTTAGAAAGTATTTTTCGGTGATCTAAGGTCCAATTTGTATTTGCTAGGACTGAATGAATTAGAAGTAATAAGTTAATTAAACATGGAGGATATAAACACTAATTAAGTTCGAGATCTATTGAAACTTAACAAAATAATGTAGAAAAAAGCAATAAAAGCAAGTATAAAAATTTGATTAGGTTAGAACTAAGAAGGAGGGTAGATTTCACTTTTTATTTTAATTAAAACTTTTAATTATATGTAGTGAAATGGTGTCCGCAACTATACAGTAAATAAGTTTAACATTCGTGCTAAATTTTAAAACCACTGGATTCTTCTGAGAGCAAAGAAACATTTGAGAAATGCTAAAAACTGCCTTGCGTGTAAACAGTAAGATACCCCGAGCCTGCTCTCAACATGTTTCAGCAGTGAGTTATCGTTCATAATACCGTCCCCTAGCGGCAGTTGAAAGGCCTACAATATACATCGAATCAAAATATGGATGGAAATATCTATAATTGTCCCTTAATAATACGTTAATATATTTTGCTACCTAGTTGAAAAGCACAGCAAGAATTTCAATTCTACCATTTTTTGCTCGCTTCTTGAAAGGGAGGTCGTTAGTTAGAATCTCGGCCGCGACTGACCTAAGTGGATGAAAAATGGGTAGCAACTGTTCCTTTGTCAGGCACTCGGTACTCAGGTGAAAGTTGCGAGTCCTTCGCATGAGACCTTACATGTGTATTAAAAACAAATGTTCGTGCCATGGCAGGCGTTGTATTTCAAAAGGGATTTGATGTTACTGTTAATAGTAAAACAAGTATAATTTCAAATTTTCATAACATTTCTTCGGTATTATATTTATCAACATATGATCTATAACATTTCTCGAAAACAGTGTTGTGTAATACTCCCGATGTATCTTTTACACTGCTGAAAATATTTTGATAAGGAGTAAATTGAAGAAAAAGTCTGAAAAATATTTTCTGTTACTCGCTATGTATAGTTATTTGTAAGGAATTATTAACTAAATTTCGTACACGTACTTGCTTTTTGGCATAATCATTAATGATTTTTTATATACAGGGTAAGAGATAATGAAAACCTGTTTATCGGTGACGTTGACGTTTACAAGAATTTGGAGTCTTTATCAACCATATCAGTGCCGCATTGTTCTTGTACGGAGGATGGCAAATCAGAATGTTCCTACATCTCTTTCACTTCCTGCAACGATAACAAGGGAAAAGAATACAAATGTAACATTGAAAAAAAGACAAGGAAAAAACTTGCCAATGTTCCAATCACTTCTAGAAAAATGGTAAATGTAATATTAAAAATGATTTTTACCAAATATCATAAAACCTGTTTAACTCTATCGCATTTTTTTTTAAAAAAAAAGACAGTTAACGCATGTAGTTTCCTCACATCTCTTTTTGAAACATTTATAGTCATTTTCTCTTTTAAAAAGATTTAATGACTACATTTTTTAAAAATAAATTAACATAAATGAATTTCTATTTTGTAAAAAAGACTTAAAATGCGTTAAAGAATATTTTTTCCGCTGATGAAAGCGAGAAAACCGGAGACCCGGATGTTAGTTTTCAAGGAATCTGTTTTTGATCCTTGTTTTCATATAAATAATGTTTTTGATTAATATATATTCATATTTCCTTTTACATGTTTAAAATGGAATGCGAAGTTTAATAAAATTATAATTGAAATTTTAGGATGAGGCAAGGAACATAGATTATATACAAACAGAGGAATATGCAAAGAGCCTGTGTATTCAATCTTTTCAGGCCTCTCCAGAATACGAATTATGTCAGAATCACGTTACAGATCTAACTAACATAACCATGTCAAATTGCATCGAAGACATAAAGGTATTCTTCAAAAACCATAAAAAATACATTTTTTTTTTTACCAAAAATGTTTGTGTTTCTACAAATAATCTGCAATGAAATGTTACTCCCACCAAGTAGTATTGTTTCTTAATTTCAACAATACGGCTAATAAACGTGAAAATTCCATTTCGGAAAATTACAACTTGTATATAGATGCAAATTATAGAGCGGTCATCAATGAGATGCAATTTGGAATTTCTACTACGTTGAAACAATCTATTTCAGATGACAGGTGATGATAATTTAACACGGATCCACGTAGAAGCCGCTCTACAACAGTGTGCGTCTTTCGTTTTGTTGAATTCGACCCTGCAGGAAACAGATCCAGAAATAACGAACATCGTACAGAATCTGTGTCCCAACAATTGTAGCAACAACGGTGTGTGTAAAGCAGGTAATAAAAAAATCTGTCTTGATACATGTTCTAGACTAATTATTTAAACAAAAATAGACTACATTAAGAAATATGTACTAGAGATATAGCACAGAGAATCTATGTTCTTATATTCAATTAAAAAATAAATATAAAGAATGAATTTATTTTTTTTGTATTTTTCATATCTCAATTATTCAGGGAGATAGGTTAAGACTTTCTTTATAATTCTATAAAATAAAAATACTTATATGTGACTTTACAATGGAAAGCAAGGTCAAGTATTAGCAAACTAGCTTGATCTATTATGACTGACATTAACTTAATAGCAAATCAAATTTTGCAGAATGTGTCGTTATGGTGTTTTCAAATCCTGTATGTTAAAATATTTTAATAATATGTCGCATACATCACTTACGTACATCTGATTGAAATCAGCATTTCGAAATATTTACGAAAAATGCACTGTTTTCAAATGCAATTTTCTTTATACCCATGATTAGAGAAAGTCTAAAATAACAAATATATATAATAAGTTAGAAAATGACGTTTTATTTTTAAAATATTTCCTTTATTTAATTCAACGATTATGCAATTTTGACCAGATTAACTGAATCTTTTTACTATTTTTATTTCAAGATATATGCAAGAATATTTCTTTTAAAAAACTAATTAGTTAATATATAGTTCTGAATATTTTCATGATATTTAGTATTTGATCGGTTTATGTTTGAACACTTAGGTAACTGTACGTGCCTTACCGGTTATGGTGGTAGTGATTGCTCGTTTGATTTACTGGAACCTCCTACAATAACAGACGTACCTAGTGCTGGTCTCTGTGACCTGTCTACCAAAAGTTGTATGGAGGCAACTATCATTGGAAAGTACTTCTTTGAAAATATGGACTCACGATGTTATCTTGAAATACACCAGGTCTGAAGAAAATATTTTATATCATTCAACTTCGTTGACATTGCTTTATCTTCATCAAGAAACGTTGATGTGTCCGAGTCATTGACAATAAAATTCTTTTTTTAAGGTAAACATAAATCAAAGCACAATCAGGACAGATAATAAGAGGACTGGCTTGGAAGAAAGAACGTTATTTGAAGGATTTTGTCCTCTACAATACAGTATGGATGGTGTCTGGACAACAGAAATAAAGTTCAATATTTCAAATAATGATGTCCTCTTCACTGAAAAATTCACGATACATGTATTTCAGTCCTCCTGTCAGGAATTCCACAACGATTCTGGAAGGGTGTATTTCACACTAAAGGTAAAGTTAAGCTTTGCAGTGCATATGTATAATCTTAGAGGATAATTTCTGTCAAATTACGAGAATGATACTATATATATACATCTTTATAATTGAGAACATTTATTTGGTTTCTGAGCCTTCCATCGTTTCTGTTCTTCGAATGAAGTATTTTTTTTTCAAAGTTTGTCTTCTTATCTATATTTAAAAAATTGGGGAATATTTTTTTTTACATTATACACCCACCCTCACATACATGGATGTATTTAATAATTTTTCATGAAACCGTAATGCATGTATAGTAAATACCTTTCACCAAAACAGTTTTAAAGTCAGATTAAGGAAATAGTCCTACGATCACGAGTATGGTCATGCTCGTTACAAAAAATTGATTAAAAATTGTTAGGAATATTTTATTTTCATCTGATATTTTCATATAAAATATCTTGCAATGAACATTATATAAGATGAGCATAACATGTATTTAGGAAGATCATTGCTACATCGACAGCAAGTGCATGCGACCAATGGAAAACAATTCCCGGAATATATGTCAGTACTGCAACGCCTCAAACCAAAAATATGAATGGACTGAAAAGCAGAGTATGTTTATGATTTGAATAAGAGTCAAAGAGCCTTTACTCAAATTTTTACTTGAATTCTTGTGCGTTTCAAAGACAGAATTAATATCACTTTTTTAGATTGTAAAACAAACGAAACTAGTGGCCTAGAAACTACAACTCTGACGGAACATATAGAGACGACTGATAATGTACAACACGTTACCACATTGATACCAAACACGGACAACAACAACCAAGGATACTCAGCTGCATATTCTCTCCACTTCTCGACCATGAAGTATTTTCCAATTCTATGGACTGGTCTTTTGCCATTAATACAACGATTTGTAATGGAATACTAACCGTGTGAGTATACAATATGTTCGTAAACAAGAGTTCAAAGGACCTTGAATTTCTCCTCTTATATACTGTACAATCTATCATTTCTATTTGATGACTCTAAGAATTTGTAAACTAGGATAAAGGATATGATAAAGATAAGACAAAGGCTTGAAATTCCAAAAGTCTGTTAGCATTACCCAAATTTTGGTTAAACTACTCTTAAAACCCAAAAAGAGTCAACTGAGAAAGTGTAATGATTAGAAGCTCCTTATTATCTTAAATATTCATAATATCACATGATAAAGATTTGAAAAATAGGTCACTGTAAGTAGGTCACAGTTCTTTTGGTTAACATTCTCCGTCACTCCAAAATGTATCAACTGACAAATTTTGAAGGTTATTTGAAGACAACTTGAAATATTTAGATATTTTCTTAGATAGAATTCCACATGACCCACTTTTTAGTTGACACACAAGTTTCACCGACTTCTAAACTTTGATGGTTCTTAGCCAGTAGATGTATGAAATATTAAAACATTGCCATAAAATTTCAAAATGTAGGTATCAAATACCTCCATTTGGTGGACGTTCTCTAATCATTCCTATTGTTAGGTCATAATTTACACTCTAAATCACCGACAGATTTTTTCGTTATTTTCCGAGCACAAGGCGGATGTAACTGGTCGGTTGGAGATGCCCACTCCTCCCATGGAACCTGATCCACAGTGACCTACTTTTTGGTTTATATTCTCCTTGAGCCAAAGATGCATCAATTTGATGATTCTAACTAGATCCTTAATATATTAAATTTCAGCCAACACTTTCACATTAGATCATGATGACATTTTCTGAGGACACAGGATGTATCAATTGACAAAGTTTGAAGATTCTAAGCCGATAAATACCTAAAATATTTAAACATAGCCATAAAATTTCATAGTACGTAAAGAAAACCAAAAATGCATAAATTGAAAAAAATTATTCATTCTAATAAGGAACAAAAATATTTAAGCATAGCCATAAAATGTCAATAGTAACTTGCAAAAGTAATTCATTTTACTAAGTATCAACTGACAAAGTCTGACGATCATAAATTTGAAAACAAATGTCTGCCAAATTTGAAATTTGAGTCACTGTGACCAACTTTTAAGTCGACATGATATTACGTGTTAAGATGCATCAATTAACAAGATTAAATATACCGGGTACATTGAGGACCAAATATGCATCATTTGGCAAATATTGAAGAACATGGACCTTTAAGTGTCCAAAATATGCCTCCAAATTAATTTGAAAACCTTTTACATATATATTTTTCTTCATTAAAAATATCTGATTTTGTTATCCAGATGATAATTTTAGGATACAGACAAAATTGTATCTGTATATGAAAGAAAGCATTTTACTGCATTAATATTCTGATTTCATTTTATTTTAGGCACAACCAAAAGAAAAAAGGATTGTGTTTGGAGTGTGTTGTTATGCGTCTTCACTTATTATGTATTTAAATAATACATGATTTAATGATGTAATTATTTTTTCATAGAATGTTTAAGATAATGCTGAAAGGAAAATGATAATGTATATATCTTTATATGTTTAAGACAATTGTTAATATGTTTTTATACCTTTGATAACTTTGACTCTCTTTCAACAGTAATACACAGGACAGAGAATTCAACTTAACAATGTTTTTGTCATTTGAATATTTTAATAATCTTATTGCACCCTCGTTGTGAATGCTTTGTTTTTTTAAGATTGTTTGTGTCTTTGCTGTTTTAGCTTTATATTCTATTGTGTTTGAGAAGAATCTTTGTTTCATAAATTTTGCTTTTATGTACATTTATATGAATGCATCTGGAGAGGAAAAATTGTCAAAGATTAAATGATTACGACAGAATACAGATAAGCTCCCGGACGAAAAATAAACAAATAAACTGGTATTTTTAACGTTACATCGACTATAACCTACGTTTTATTCACATTTTCTTTTTCTCTGTGATTAACTTTAGATTTACATATGTACGTGTAGCTTTTAATATTTTCCATGCTTTTATACTTATTTTCCTAAAAATAAAAAAAAAATAATTAAGATTAATTGTTAGTTGTTTTTATACAAGACGGCTTAAATTAACTTAACATTTTATGTAACGCAAAGAAACCTATATATTATTTTAAGCTCGACTGAGCCGAAGTGCCAAGTGATCTCTAATCAAAGAATGTCTGGTGCCCTTCTGTCCTGTAGCATATGTAAACATTTAACATCTTTTGACTTCTTCGACAGAGCCACTGGTCAAATTTCAATTGAATTAATTACAAAGACTGGTGTTTAACATATCAGTTCTTACAGCGTAAAACACATGTTTCAAATATATCATCCTTGTGCTTTCCGTACCCCATTTTCACCATATTTCTTTTAAATTTTGCCATATTTTTTGGGATATTTTGCCTTTTTCGTATCCCTATATTAACCCTGATGTGTATACTTAAATCGTCTTATTTTTCTTTCCACATTTACACATCTCCGATAACAACGATTTGGAACACCACTGTTGCACAGAACAACCTCTAGTTGTAACGGAGACAATTTTACATGTACCTGGTGTCTTTATCCCTATACACTTAGTGTATAAGACAAATGTTTCATAGCTTTGTACTAGTTAAACTATTTACGGGTATAATAATACATATATAGCAGAATTGCAAAAGATATTCAGATTTCATTACATGCATGTGATATTAATTTCCATATCATCTCCACCTTTATGTCTAATTCAAACTTTTTTTTACTTTTACTCATTTCCACGTGCATTTTGATCATATTACATTGTCTATTATTTTTTGTCTTTTTCTTTAAGTATTATTCAAAGTATATCACCAAAAATGTAAACGTTACGGCTGTATCAAGTTTATAGATAATTTCACTCATTGCACACGGGCACTTCATGATTACCATGGTTTTTTTTAACACTTCTGAGATATGTTTATCCTGAGTATAAAAACAATTCACAAAGAATCAAAAGTTATGGTTATAGGAGGGGTATCGAATTTATAAATACATGTACAGATTTTTATTAATTTATAAGTATACATAGTGAAAGGTAACACCAATGCTATATTTTTTGCAAGTAGTGGCTGTTGACTTTTCAGTTGTGAATGAATGAAGAACCGATGCCGTTCATTGGCTGGATTGTGAATAAAGTAAAAATCCAGGCCGTTCATTGGTTGGTGAAAGTTGTTAACGATCTGTTGTACAGAAGAAATTTCTCTCTTCGGGGACTGTCAGATTCGACTTAATAAAGCCGTACGAGTAAAATGGTTGTCATCCAGTGAAATACGTTCAAACGGAGAGTTATGGAATTAATCCCTGTATACAAATTGTTTTACCGTGTACACAAACTTTAATGTAGGTACAAGTAAAATGTTACCCATCTTCTTGATTGTCTTTAATTAACTATTATTTGTATCTTTGAACAGAAACTCAAGAGGAATTTTGAATGGAATTTAATAGTATTTCTAGTCTGGGAGCAAATACAAAAAGAAAAGCAGGCTGAAAAGAGTCTTTTTTGTATCTTCCTCTAGATTTATAGATATTGAAAGTACACAATACAATGTAATGTTAACAAGATTTTTAAAATGAAAAAAAAGTATTCACTCAAACACTCAGGACTCTTTACTTTCGTACAAACAGTTTAAATAAAGGCATGTATATTGAAAGAAATCTTTTTGATTAATTTTATAAAAAGCCTTTCATTTGAACATGCAATCTGATTTTTTGGCTTTGTTTCTTTTATTTTTATCAGTTTAAAATGATCGGGAAATGGCAACTCCCAACACCATGGCAACGAAACTAAGGACAGGTGCACCAGAACCGGCTAAAACAAAATTTTGAAAA
Organism: Saccostrea glomerata; assembly: GCA_003671525.1. NCBI lineage: Eukaryota > Metazoa > Mollusca > Bivalvia > Ostreida > Ostreidae > Saccostrea > Saccostrea glomerata. The sequence goes on from PRKT01000699.1 coordinate 28,379, forward strand.
CATATCATTGAAAGAAGAAAATATTAAATAAAAGCTGTATAATTAATAAAAAAAAAACAGGTATCATTTTACTGAACATGAGATATTGTATTTTATTTAATAAAATTGGTTTTAAAAGAATTCTTATTTTTGTTTTAAAAACCAGAAGTAACACTGCATGCCTTAAATGCAAGTTAAATGCTGTAATTATTTAATGTTTAAATGCATAGTATAACATATTGTGGGATCGTAAACGTTAGAAAATAATAGAGTTTAATGGAAAATTAAAAATGAACAAATTTGATAAAGTTTGGAAAATTGTAAACTTACTAATACGTTCGGATTTAAGTCTCCCGTAAACAAATATTATACCTCGAGTATACAAAACGTAGAATTATTATTAAACATGCCCATAAAATAAAAGTTTTATGGTTTTATTAAATTTGATCGTTTAATAAAATTTTATCCTCATTATTTTTTGTTAAATTAACACTTTACTTTATGATACTTCCAAAACTTAAGATATATACGGAGAATTGTAAACTTACTAAAACGTTCAAGTTTTAATCTTTCATAAACTAATATTAAATCTCTTGTATATGTGATGAAATATATGGATTAAACCTTCCCATATCATTGAGATTTATGGCTGTATTAGATGAAATTTAATATAATTATATTATTGCATATTAATTTTTTTATTTAATAATTATTCCATCATTATTTCGTGGTTTATAGTTGTGTTTTTCGCAAGTATTTTACAATTCACAAATCCACTTCTCGTTCAATTTTATTTAATGTTATTTGTGTAAAAACAATGAGTTCTAACAAAGTATAAGATATTTCAAAATTAATGCCTTAATGGTAGCATTTAAAAATTTAAATCATGAAAGTAGCTCAATTATAATGGAGCAAATTTTTGTATAATAGAAGTAGATACTAAATAATATTTAAGTTAGTGAAATAATTTTGTATTTTACAAAACACTTAATATGGAATTAAAATTTTATTAATTTAAGATACCCTGACAACAATGGATCATCATGTCCTTACAAATCAATAAGAAAATAGTTATGAAAATAAAATTGCATGTAACATTTAAATCTGCAATAAATCAGAACACAACAGGTAAAAAAGGTTGGCAATAAAAAATGCCCATTCTTTTTACATTTACATCTATTAAGACACACTAAGCCACCGACAGAGAAGCCTGACTCGCCCACAAACAAGAGCAAAAGGATCGGTCAGAGACGCCACCTTTCTCTTACTCTGGTATTAAGATCTGCAACTTACTGCCAGCTGTGCTCTTTCAGCCTACCCTTATATTGTTTCCCAAGTATTTCCACAATAGATGTCCATGCACTAATTATCAACTTGTAAGAACATGGCAATAAATCAGAGATTAAAAAGGTATGTACATGTGTGCGACACAATAAGCCAGTCGATATGGTATCAATAAAAAATATGACAGCTTTTAAAGCTTTAACTTAGTACAGTAAATACTTTACGTTGACTGTGTAAAATACAACACCAAAAAAATCTTTTATATCATTTGGTTATGTCAATTCAAATTAAAGAAACATCATCACAATTACACAAAATAGTAACAGCTGATAATTTGTCTCTAATACCCCATATTTGTTCCAACTGTTAGGTTTATTGCTTGATGATTATAACTTTAACATATCCTCATTTTACATTGAATGCAAGAAATTTTGATAGTGATATTTTTTTAGTCATTAATATTCTACACTTTGCCTCAAAATTTCAAAAATGAGCTCAGAAACATGTACATATAAAATTTCCTGTATAAACAAGTATAAGTACAAGTATACTTAACAATTTTTTTAGCCTTAATTACAATTTAATCTTAATGCAAAAAATTCTAGTCATAAACTCTTTTACTTCATATGGAAGGAAACAAATTAAAATTTTAATCTTTCAATTCTCATTACTCATGCAATATAATATTTATTAAAATCACAATTCACCCATTTTTACTCAGAAATGTCTCTACCTCATCTGCTTAGTCTACTTTTACATCTATGACACACTTAGCCACTGACAGAGAAGCCTCACTCACCCACAAGCAAGAGCAAAAGGATCGGTCAGAGACACGACCTTTCTCTTACTTTTGTATCAAGATCTGCCACTTACTGCCAGCAAAGCTCTTTAAGACTACCCTTGATCGTCTTATTTTTTCCAAAATAAATGTCCATGCACTTATTATTTAAGTCAAACTTGTATTTATATGTACATGTATTTCATAAATCAAGATTAAAATGCATGTGATTGCATACTACACGATAAACCAATCAATGTTTAAACAATAAAAAATATAACAGTTTTAATCTGTAATGAAGTATCAGAAAAAAACTTTAACTGTCAAAAATACAACACTACTGAGGTATATATTTCTTATCTAACATTGAATGTGTCAATTAAAGTTAAGTAAAAAAAAACATCAGATTTGTGCAAAACAGTAATAACTTAGATATTTGATCTCTAATAGCCCATTTCTGTTTAATCGGTACATCATTAGGTTTGACTCTTTTAGATTCTTTATTTGTCCTAGTTCTTCTTATGCTCTACCTTTTAGAGTGTTTTGATTTGAGAGTGGCACTTTTGGTGTCCTGTTCTTTAAGGACTTTTTCACATTCATCAGAACGGCACTTCAGTTTTCTAATTTCATAGATAGTATCATCTTTCGAATAATTTTTTTGTACTATAAGGACGTAATCAATTCTTTAAACTGCTTCTTCTGTTTTTTCTTCTCTTCATCCTAAGAAATTTTAAACTCTGGAGAAGCACATGTTGCTCTTAATTTCTACAACAAACATACAAATAATTACCCATTTGCCTATATATACATATTGTATGTGTGCTTCTGGATTTATGCATATATTGTTTGTACACAAAATCTAGGTTAATTGTAAACTTATCAATTGACCTAGAGGAAACACAGCTCAAATTTGATTAATTATTGACAACTAAAATATTTTTGAACCTATCTAGATTTTAAAAGAAAGTGCATATGGCAGTTTATTTAATATTACATGTATGGGGTGATGTGTTTACATGTGTGTGTGATTACATTGATTGCAATGTAGTTCTAAAAAGGAACAATTGTACGACACAATACGATTTGTTCCATATAATGTTTCTTTATTCCAGGTGGATCTCTTAACATCAGAACTTTGACATTTACAGAAGACCATAAAAGATATGCCATTTTTTCAAGTCTGGGTAATAAAATATTTATCTATAATTTCATACCAGCGAGCTACAAATTTTGAAGCTAGTGTTGATGTATATGTAAATTGGAGACTAATGACTTTTCCCCCATCTTTTTTGGAGCATTTTACCACTATGTTTACCTGCTTGACCTTGAACATGTTGAGGTGCCCTTTTCTCTGTTCCTTCACAATATTTTATATCACTTAGCAGAAAGATACTATGGATAAAAAAATATATGAAAAATCAATAACAGGTATGGCATTTTATAGAAAATATATACTAACAGATGTATTTATGATTAGAGCAGGTAGATAACATTTATACAATAATAAAATCATTAAACGTTTGTGATCTAGTTCAGCGAATCATTTCAAAAACAGATGATAATATGTATAAGATCAAATTTTGAGATGAAAAATCATGATATGAAATAGATGTACATAATGGCGCACAATACTCGGAACACATAGAATTTAAGAGTTTAAGGAAATGCAAAGGTTAGCATCTACAGCATTTAACATGCAAGTTATTGGGATAATGAGCAAGTGATTTAACATAAAATAAAATATATTAACAACTTAAATTGTAGGTAGCAGGACTTTAAAGTTCCAGTAAATGGTGAAATATCATACACAATAAGTCGTACAACAAATGATTAGTTCGTATCTCAAACTGGATACCAAATATCTTGCCATGTCACTTTAAGAAGGAAGGCTTGGCAAGTTCGATGTTGTCAGATCATTCCCGTAGATACTTCAAACATTTCTGGCACAATTTCCGAAAGAAAAGTTGTATCTTGAAGGTTTTTTTTTTCAAATTAGGATCAATTCTGATGAATGTAAAAATTTGAAAAGTTTACAGATGACAGACGAATACCAGACTCTGATCAGAAAACTCATTTTGGTCTTAAAATAGCTCAGGTGAGCTAAAAAAATCAATTTATGTGATTTTATTGATCTTATCAGAAAATTTAAGAAATCTTACCTTTGTATTGATTTTCATAGTGGTTTTGTCCTTCTTGTGAGCATTCGGTTTCCTGTAAATAATGCATGTATAATTGTGCATCATAGAATATGATAGCTATTTTTAATAATTTATGCTTAAGTATTTAATGTAAGATAATTATGCATAGCTCTGTGCAATTTATAGTATGTTTAGATAACCTATCAGAATCTATTGCAATTGTATTTTTAGGATAAGGAAATTAAGAATATAAACCTCGTATTGTTTTCTTGGTAAATAGTAGTTCAAGTTGTGCAATATTTTTTTATAGTCTTCTGCTAAAATATGCAAGTTACTAAAAAGCAATGCTAGGTTATATGTGTTTTATGAAAATTTGAGCTGCATGGTTCTCACCATTTTCACAAGCTGACTATATACGCCGGCTCTGTGGGGGAATCGTCTCAGGCAAAGTCCACTGCAACTATTGAATAATCAAAATAAGTGCTGAATATGATCTTGAACATGCATTAAAAAGTAAATATATATTTTTTTACATTATACAACATACTTTGTAAATGCTGAACAGAGGAACACTAAATTCCTAAACCAATCCCAAACGATTAAATTCAGGTTAAAATCCATCTTAATGAGAGATGTTTAAAAGTGTTAAATAATTATTGCAAAATTTAAATAGCGCTTGCCCAAACGTTTTTACGGTCAGGCATTTTATGTGTAGTGCCCAGACTAAGGAACAGTAACATTGTCAGTAGCAGAAGTAATTATTCATTCAAGGACACATGATAAAATTTTGTACATTGTTCCTACCGCAGTACATGGTCGTAAAATGTCTTCATCTTCAATCAAAAACAGAAATTCCATCCAAAGCTAATCATACTTCTCCTTTTCGCGACACTCTCTTTCGCACTTTCCTTCTGTACAACACCATGATCAAGTTCAACATGGCTGCTTGGAACCCCCAAAATTGAAATTCGGCGCGGTGTGTTGTTTAAATTAATTGCTTTTCGAACCCGACTTCGATCGCGATGAAATGGTACTACAGAATAAGTCGACAGTTTTAGTGGAAATAAAAATCTAAGTTATATTCCACAGTTTTGAAAATCTACATAAGGGTTGAATATAAAAAACATGAATACAATGTAAATGAATAAATAAAAATTAAAATATATAAATATATTTTTTAAAAAATGTTTCAACATAAGTTTACGCAGCAACGTTAACATTGACGGTTAACGCGGTTCATTAACATTACAACGTCGGAAGTTTTAATGTAAATGATTTTGTTATTTTGCAATAATAAAACTGTAAACAATCTTTTATTTTGATTAAAATAAAGAATTAACATGCATTCTCTGTAAGCACCAAAAAATCTTGAAACGACATATCTCCGATTTTGATGAAATTTGCATCAAAGGTGCACCTTGGTACAAAACCAGCAAATATGGTGTTAGAAGTTTCCCACGTGCACCCGGTTGCCATGGAGACGGATCCATTGAATTTGGCCATTTTCGGCCATTTTTGACCAAACAAAAACATGAAAATTGAGGAAATATGAATGCATTTTTGTCCTTATGTAGTGAACTCAAATATAAATCTTTGTATCATAAGAAAACATCAACTGTTAAAGAATACAGGGCATATAACCAGTTATTCCAGAATTGACCCCACTCTTAGAAAACGGTTCTGCAAAACAGCATAGTTTCTCAAAATGTGAAAAATGGAAAATTTGGCATTTTTTGAGAAATTTAAGGTTAAATAAAAAAAATTGTCTATGGAAATTTTTCAAATCATATGCGTGTCGTCAAACTTCAGTATTAGTACTGTCCCCTCATGAAAAAAATTGGAGTGGGATCTCAATGCTATTTTTAGTGACATGTATCTAAAAATAGACATGTTTCAGAAAAATCCAAAAAATGAAATTTGGGCAGAGTTTAAGATTATGAAATATACTGTAAAAGTCAATATGCTAAAGTCAGATACTGGACACCAATAACTACCATGCATATTATTTTCAGGGATTCCCGTTTTCTAGTATTAGCTTCAAATGCCTAAATATAGACATGTCTAATAAAATGATGAAAAATGTCAATTTTCCATCATTTTGAAGCTCCACTGAATCATAAATAATAAAAATATGGATCTCTCCAATATTTCATCAATAAGAACAAGGAATAGTATACCCGGTAATATCTCACATATTATTGAGGACAGGCTCTTATCTCTATAAATAGTACAAATGTCTAAAAATAGACACATATGAAATTAACTGTTTAATGTTGATTTTCCACAAATTTTTAAATTAGAGATGGGAAATTTACCGACTTACTGTCATTAACTGTAACTGATATTATGTGACTGACAAGAACAAAAGAACATTCAATGGAATGCATCATGATAAGCAGAGATTTCCATTTCTATTTATAGTAACACGTTTAAAAATAGACGTAATGCAAAATATCTGGAAAATGTCATTTTTTGTACTTTTTTCTAGAATTTTGGATGAATAATTGCTGACTATCTGGTTTTTTTTTTACTGCTATTGGCATATGGTGACCCAACAAGTAAAAGAAAGCCTTATATCAAATACAAAATGAGAAGCAGTTGTTTCCAGTTCTATTTATAGTAACACATGTTTAAAAATAGACGTACTGCAAAATATCGGGAAAATGTAGTTTTTTGTACCTTTTTCTCACATTTTTGATGAACAATTGCAGACCATATGTTTTATCTGCTATTGGCATATGGTGACCAACAAGTAAAAGAAAGCTTTATATAAAATACAGAATGAGAAGCAGAGGTTTCCATTTCTATTTATAGTAACATGTGTTTAAAAATAGACATACTGTAAACTATTGGGAAAATGTAGTTTTTTGTACTTTTTTTCTCACATTTTGGATGAGCAATTGCAGACAATATGTTTTTTACTGCTATTGGCATTCAGTGACCAACAAGTACAAGAAATAGAGAATGAGAAGCAGAGGTTTCCATTTCTATTTATAGTAACACATGTTTGAAAATAGACATGCTGCAAATTCTCGAGAAAATGTAGACTTTGAAGTTTCGCACTTTTTTTTCTAACATCAGGGATGGTCAAGGTGCAGACAAACATCTTTTATTTGTTATTGACAGAATGTGACTAACGAACATGAAAAAGCTTTTGCTAAAGTGTATAAGAATAATGTTTAAGGGTATTCTAACATTTCTGCCTATAGTAATACATATTTATAAATAATCAGGAAAATAAAGAATCATTTGTTTTTCTCAAATTAGGGATATGAAATTTGCAGTCAAACTTTCATTAGCTGTAACTGACATGGCTAATTGTATTCGGCCAATCGGCAATCCTCGGCTGACTCCGCTACGCTCCATTCAAAGTTTGGATGTGATAGGTGGAGGAATACGCATCAGATTGCTACATTTCTCCGCCGGAAACTACCTTGTCACTCATTTATTATTTCGCTCTGCCTGAAATTCTTAGAAAAGGTTTCTTTATTTGTGTAATTCCTCGTGTTAATTACAACCAAATGTTAGTATTCTTTGAAAGCAGGAACACAGTGTTGGGCATGCATCAAAGTAACCCGGATTTCAAAAGTATATTTGAATTAAATTCAAATAAGATCACATGACTGAATCAGCAAGATGGAAGATCACCGTTGACGTCCGAGATTATGTGTGAGGTATGAGTTATCTGAGGAACTCCGATTGGTATTCTCTGCGCCAGCGCGTCAACCTCATTCCGATACATGTATCACAAAAGTATGTTCTCCCTGCATTTAAACACTCAAATGACAGCGATTTTCCTTAAAAATTAAGCATTATCGTTTTTATTCAGGTCGACAGGCCGAGCCCGATTGAATTTTTTTTGTTAGGTGGATCCAGAAAATTTTCCCTAGGAGGCGGTGGCTCAAATCACTATGTCCGTTTAAACTAGAACTGACTAAATACCCCCGCTGGGTTTTTCAGAGGTGCTAAATCATGAATATTTAATGGAACTAAGAGAAGAGAGAAATGCTTAAACATTTTTAATGCAAATGTAATTGCTCATAATATTTTCATAAATGAAACGAAGGCGCATCATAATAAAAAAAAACCAGACAAAATATACGGACCAGACACGAATTAGGAATTTTTTCTGTCAGTGACCTTGACCTTGCATTAATGACCTTGGATCAAAGTCATGACAGAAAATCAGGTAATGAGCAATGTTTCTATTAAGTAGTAGATTCAGGTTAAGCCATTTAAAAAGATATGGACCAGACATAAATAATAAAAAAAATTCTTCCAGTAACCTTGAACCTCCCCAAATGACCTTGCATCAAGGTCATGACACACTCTTAGGTCATGAGCAATCTTTCTGAGAAATGAGAATCTACCAAGTTCATTCATAAGAAAGATATGGAGCAGACACGAATTATGAAATTTTTGTTCAGTGACCTTGACCTTCTCAAAATGATCTTGGTTCGAGGTCATGACACACCCTTAAGTCATGGGCAGTGTTTCTGTGAAATGAGAACCTACCAAGATTATCCATAAAGAAGATATGGACTGGACACAAATTATGAAATTTTTCTTCCCTAAATGACCTTGGGTCAAGGTCATGACACATCCTTAGGTCATGGGAAATCTTTGTGTGAAATAAAAAGTTTGCCAAGTTTATCCGTAAGAAAGATGGCAATAAGCTGTCATACATTGGTATCAGTGTTTGAAAAAGATTCCTTGTTACGTTTTAAAATACTACTACTACTTAAAATTAACTTGTCTTTATGAGAGGATGGGGAGTAACTTTAGCTACAGAAGTGGCTTTGCTATTAATAGGCGTCATTCAAGGATACTTTGCGGCAAGTTAAATTGAAATTAACCCAGTGATTCTTGATAAGATGAAAATATAAAAAGTTTACATGAGAAAGACAACGACTGACAAGGCACAAATGATCAAAAAGCTCACTTGAGCCTTTATTTGAAAAACATGTGTTACTATAAATAGAAATGGAAACCCCACCTTATTATGAATTTTGGTTACTGCTCTCTTGTACGTGTCGTTTACATTATGTCAGTTACAGCTAATGAAAGTTTGACTGCAATTTCCTATCTCTAATTTAAGAAAATAGAATGATTCTACATTTTCTTGATTAATTGCTGAATGTCTATTTATTACTATATGTAAGTATAGGTAGAAATGGAAAAATACCCATACACATTATTCTTATATATTTCTGCTAAAGCTTTTTCATACTCATTAGTCACCTTCCGTCGATAACAAATATCAGTCGTTTGTCTGAAAATTGTCCATTCCTGATGTTAAATAAAATGCAAAAGTCTATATTTTCTCGAGAATTTGCAGTATGTCTATTTTCAAACATGTGTTAGTATAAATAGAAATGGAAACCTCTGCTTCTCATTCTGTATTTTGTATATGCTTTCTTTTACTTGTTGGTAATCATATGCCAGCAGCAATTAAAAACATATAGTCTGCAATTGTTCATCCAAAATGTGAGAAAAAAGTACAAAAAACTACATTTTCCCGATATTTTGCATTACGTCTATTTTTAAACATGTGTTACTATAAATAGAAATGGAAACCACTGCTTCTCATTTTGTATTTGATATAAGGCTTTCTTTTACGTCTTGGTCACCATATGCCAATAGAAGTTAAAAACAGATAGTCAGCAATTAATCATCCAAAAGTTTAGAAAAAAGAACAAAAAACAACATTTTACAGATATTTTGCATTACGTCTATTTTCAAACATGTGTTACTATAAATAGAAATTGAAACCTCTGCTTATCATGGTGCATTCCATTGAATGTTGTTTTGTTCTTGTCTGTCACATAATATCAGTTACAGTTAATGATAGTAAGTTGGTATATTTCCCATCTCTAATTTGAGAATTAGTGGAAAATCAACATTAAACAGTTAATTTCATATGTGTCTATTTTTAGACATTTGTTCTATTTATAGAGATGAGAGCTCGTCCTCAATAATTTGTGAGATATTATACTATTCCTTGTTTTTATTAATGAAATATTGGAGAGATCCATATTTTTATTATTTATGATTCAGTGGTGCTTCAAAATGATGGAAAATTGACATTTTTCATCATTTTATGAGACATGTCTATATTTAGGCATTTGAAGCTATAAATAAAAAACGGGAATCCCTGAAAAAAATATGCATGGTAGTTATTGGTGTCCAGAGTCTGACATTAGCATATTGACTTTTACAGTATATTTCATAATTACCTAGCAATGGCATCTTAAACTCTGCCCAAATTTCATTTTTTGGATTTTTCTGAAACATGTCTATTTTTAGATACTTGTTACTAAAAATAACATTGAGATCCCACTCCAATTTTTTCATGAGGGGACACTACTAATACTGACGTTTGTAGACACGTATATGACTTGAATTTTTTTTTTTTATTTAACCTTAAATTTCTCAAAAAATGCCAAATCTTCCATTTTTAACATTTTGAGAAACTATCCTATTTTGAATAACCGTTTTCTAAGAGTGGGATCAATTCTGGAATAACTGGTTATATGCCCTGTATTCTTAAATAGTTGATGTTTTCTTATGATACAAAGATTTATATTTAAGTTCACTACATAAAGACAAAAGTGCATTCATATTTCCTCAATTTTCATGTTTTTGTTTGGTCAAAAATGGCTGAAAATGGCCAAATTCAATGGATCAATCTCCATGGCAACCGGGTGCACGTGGGAAACTTCTAACACCTTTTACTGGTTTTGTACCGAGGTGCACCTGTGATGTAAATTTCATCAAAATCGGAGATATGTCGTTTCCAAGCCCTATAGAAAATTTTTTGGTGCTTACAGAGAATGCATGTTAAATATTTATAACATATTTAAAATACCAAAAACATACTTAAACTTTAAGCATATTTACTTTTACATGTCGATATTCTTAAACGAAACGTATTATCTTCTCTATTAAACTATATTATTCCTGACGTATTTTGCATTAAATATAATTATACTTTTTTGAAAACTGTAGTTAATTATATCACAATATATTTCATGTAAAATGTACCGTTATACATAAATTAAATTCAATACAAGAGATTTACTGGAGTAAACGAATTTATTAAATCATATTAAACGCGACTTTTCATGCAGTGTAACTGTCGAGACTGAAGCTCTACTGGTTTGTTATTATAACAAAGGAAGAGAAAAGAAGCAGTTTGGAATTGAAACTTTACAGCAGCAATAAATAGAATTATGATCCTTGATAAAGTCTCTTTTTGTGGCAATATATTGCAATAAG
>PRKT01000699.1:52612-79674 GCA_003671525.1 Saccostrea glomerata
GGGGATATATATATATATTCTTATCGGGCCAGAGAACAATTATTATTTGTCATTTTATTTTTTTTTATTCTAATTTAAAACATACTCGCTTCATAATTCTGAGCGTGATAATGATCTGATACAACTTTTTTTATATGAATGTCCGGTAAATATTTATTACGAACTACAGTAAAATTCGGTTATAACGAAGTCACTGGGATCTATGAAATAACTTGGCTATATCCGTGAATTCGCATTATTCGCGTTCGTACTAAACAAGTATTACTGTATATTGAGTAACTACTATAAATGAGTTCTAAATATATCAGTGTACAAAAGGTTAATATATAGACATGATAGATGCGATATCATAATTCACGTGTTTGGCAAAAAATTAAAATACGATTTAGCCAAACTTAAGGAATAACAAATATAATTTTAAATTATATACCACATGAATTTGAAAGGTATTTTGTTAAAAATGCTTTCGTCAGTTTCACATGTACACCATTCAAAACATTGAAAATCAATTCAACATCGGGGTCCGCTTTCGGTTCGCTCTGGTGTTAGGTTGTGTGCGTTCGGTACTGCATTTGTATATGTTAGTATTATACGGTCTTTACTTAATAATCAAATCATTTACGATGCACCTCTGAATGATGCTCAGTATATTTTGACATTGTACACCATGGATAAGGTCGAACAATGTATTTTACGACCAAAATAATAAAATGCTTGTTTTACCTTTCACGATAACACTAACGGCCAGAAAGACGACAAGGGTGGAAGCGGCAGCTGACACGGGCATCCTGGGATACTTCTGTAAATGTACAGTTAGGGTAGGATTCTTCTCTGGTTTCTAACTGCATGAAATATTCAAAGTATATTTCATGAAATGTCTTATATATCTAGGTTTATGAGATTTTAAAGACCATATTTTTCTTTCCACATCACAATCGTACAATTTTAACTAGAATTGGTAAACTTCGTTTGAAAACTAGCATGGACTATACTTTTTGTTGAATGGTGGCGTATGAATACATCTTTTCTTTTACCTCTCAAAGTTGTTATAGAACAATGAATTTACCGGTAGTTATAATTTTTACATAATCAAAGACTTAAAAAAAAATTCAAATGTAAGATAAATTATTAATAAGGGACTCAATTTTTCTCAATATATATCAAACATATATGATTTTTCAAACAAACAAAACTTACGTTAGCTTTTCAAAGCTTCTAGTCTAAGAACGAAGGACAAGTGCACTTAACAAATAGTACCTTTTGGTAATTAGTTAGATACTAATGGGTATTTCTAATTCAAAAGCACATACAGCATCACCTAAATCGGCATATATTCGAAACAACTGAATATTTTAAAATACCATTGGATATCCATAATCAAGAAAAGTAGTACCAAATGTTCTTTGACTTTCATTATTGTAAATCAAGGGGAAAAAATATTTAAATCGACACTTCAACAATCTAATAAACGGGCGCGTTTGCAGAACGTTAATTCTTGCGCACAATTTTTTTTTATAAAATTGAATGAAGCTGTATAAGTTGCCTGTACATAGCGACAATGATCAAACTGAAAAATTGTTATTCTTGAATTTGAAAAAAAAATAGTTTCATTGAATTTGAAAGTAAAAGGGATTCTTTAGGCGCTTTCTATACCTGTACTGTTTCATTGTCTTGCGTTTAAAATGTTTGACAATTGATATCATCACCTAGTGATATTGTATTCTTGATTCTGTGAAAATTTCCTTTCTGGGTAATCGAAATACGATCAACACAGTACATGTTTAACTTCCAAAAATATTTTTAGTTATCAATTTCACATCCTGTTCTAATCCTGATGCTGTCGATAGTTTTGAATTTGTTTGATAAGACTTGATATAACACTGGAATTTCAGCTATAAAAAGCACAAATGAAAAGATTTTGCATTGGATAGTATTAAAGTGTGGATTACTAAGTATGTTTTTGGCATTTGAAACAAAGTAATATATCAATAGGCAAGATTTATTATCTATTCCCCTTTCACCTTCAATTTTTTTCAACTTAATTTTTGTCCCTGACATAATGATATTTAGGCTACAGCCTTTTTACTTATACGGAATGTACGCCACTGACTTCGAATAACACTGTTAGGGATCGTATATTCCTTATAGCCAACAAGGCTGTAGCCTACTTATCATTTTATCAGGAATAAAAATTTGGTTGAATAAACGGGCGGGAATTAATATTAATAATACCTTTTAATTAGTTTATTTACTTTTATTTTTTGCAATATCTAAAAAGCATTCTTAGAAATCCGTACTTTGATACTTATCCGATTATGTTTACATTTTTGCTTTATATTCAAGAGAAAAAAATTATTTCCACAGCTGGAATTTTTTAAGCTCAAATTCTAGTGTTATTAACAATAAGTCTGTGACAGAAAATTTCATTGAAAGCATAAGTGGTCCATTATAAGAACAGGAAACAAAATTGATAATTTGAATTATATTTGATAAGTAGGAAATATAATGTATTGATAGAATTTTGATTTTTTCAGTAAGGAAGTTTCCATATTTTCTTAGGAGAGTAAAATGATAAGTTAAGAGTTCCAAATTTTGTTAAGTGGTCTTCAAATCACAATTTAAACTGTAAAGACGTCTACAAAATTATTTTCACTGGTAAAATTATAATTGTAGAGGTTTAATTCGCAAAAATGCTCTCTTAACCCCCCTCCCAAACCATGTCAAGAGGAGGCTCCTTGTCCACCCACACTTTCCACCTCAGGTTAGATCGTTGACTTCGCACTAGCCTAAACATTAGAAGAAAGGATTGATTGATTGTAAATTGTTTAACGTCCTTCTCGAGAATCTTTCACTCATAAGGAGACGAGACGCCACCATTTACCGGTGGAGAGCTGTAAATTTTGTCTTATACCTGGCACTCAGGTCATTAAGCAAGGAGGAATCTTTTTCGTGCTAGCACCTGCATGTTTTGCGACACAGGGCCTTGGTTTATACGGTCTCATCCAAAGGACCGATCTCCACGTCCCAGTGTGGGATTCGATCTCACGACGAAAGGATTTACCTCCTACTTCGGGACTGTGTTTTGATTTTCATTTTTGGAAAAAAAGAAGCTGTTAGAATTTTTCTCTGATAAAGAAGTTAAATTTGAATGATATATATAATATGCGGCGTTCATATCTATTCGTCTGTCTGTTATCTTATTTTTCATGTTTGGCACCTCTTTTTTAGCCCGAGAAAATTTTATATCATTTCAATTCAAGATTTGTAAAAGCAAGCACGAGATATTAAATTCATCTTTATTAAAAATATTCTTTGAGAGAAATAACAGATAAGGTGACTTTTTGTGCGAAAAATATAAATTTTACATAACAAGAATATCATGCTCCACTGAAAATTGAGTCGTTAATTATATTATAAAACAATTGATTATATACACATATTACAAAAAGTAAGGAAAAAGAATGTGATGATTAATATCATCAAGTTAAATTTTAAAACGAAAGAATGTGATGATTAATATTATCAAGTTAAATCTTTAAAACAAACGTGACTATACCTCTATCACTCCAACTTGAGATCGGTTAATGACAAAATAACCAGGCTTAATTCCCAAAACAGAAAAACAAACTTTTTATATATCGTCTGTCTTCCGCCTACCATTTTGATTGGATAGTACGTTTTTGTCATGTGATTTTCATAATTTATTTAGATCTTCGGTCTTCAAGAACGACAATATAGTGATTTAACTGTTTCTATATGTGTATGAACATATGACAAAAGGGAATGTAAAATTCGGGTTGGGGATTTGTGTGTCGGGATGTTTGGGTGGGTGATGCTCAAATATATTTTAGCTGTCTTTCTCCCTTTATAAAGGACCCCATTTTTCAAAGGCGACCAAATAAAAGAGTTTGATTCTATGTTTTTATACAACTAAAGTAAATTTTAAAATTCCAATATATTTTTACGAGTGCTGATAGTTCTTTCACCCTGTTCAATGTTTACTTCGCCCTTCAGACTCGGTGAATATTGTACTCCTTAGGTGACTAAATCGTCGCATTGATCTAAAAAAAAAGCAATTATTGCATATTATTTGTAATATTTCTTTGGATATATTTTATTCGAAGTCTCCATTCAAATGAATAGAAAACAACAATGAAAACATATTTTAAAAATATTAAAACGAAATTTCATTTTTTATAGATGCAAATTACTGAATAAGTTATTCTCCCTTACGAAAAAACAATAATTTTTCCCCGCCTGCCGCTCGGTAGCTTCAGGCGAAAAACATCGATGATGACATGCACATTGCAAAGATATGGTGGTTTCCATATTGAAATTAAAATAGGTGTTCTGGCTGAAACACCTCCTATTTTCGATTTTTTAAATCATTTCTTTTAAACTTAGATTTATGTTTTCATCTTTTAATATGGTGTTTGGTGCTCTTTTATTTCTAAGTGAATTCCTCGCTATTTTGATAATCTTATATAACAAAGATATCTATCAATCAGGTTTCCGTATACTTTTCAAAATCTGCTACATTGGGTTTTTTTTTTCAATTTCATCCTGTGCTTCCTTATATAGAAGAGAAAATATTAAAGTGATGTTAAATACAATGGCATAATCTTTGAAAAATTCTTCCTTATGAAATTCTCAATGCCCAAAACATAGCATTTTATAAGTGCAGAAAGATCACATGATTGCTTTTTCTCAGTCACATTGTAAAAGAGACTTTTGAAGTAGACTTATAGCATATTTTGTTCCATGCTTTATTTAGATAAAAATATTGTAGGGAAAACGTTGAATTTGCAACTTTTGATTAAGAGACAGAATTCAGTGCAAAAAGGTCATATTTAATGTACTGTAGCGTCAAAAGAAGCACATTGACCCCCATATTTTGAGTTGATTTTCTCTTAAGCTATGTGTGAAGAAAGTAAAGATATACTTTACCAAAAAAGTTTAAGACTTAAAATACCATGAGTCAACCTCTTTAAAATAACCACACAACTTTATAGTAGGTAACGAAAATGCAAGATGCATTAATTATTGAGTTCACCAAATACACCAAATTTCTATAGACACTGCTTTTTAAACACACTTTGGTTATCATAATTTTCAACATACTAATTACTAACAGAGAACTGGAAAACAAGCTTCAATTTCAACATTTATTTCGTTTATAATAATGATTGGTTGATGTTGGCCGTATTAAAATTTTTTGTGGGGAAACTGGGGAACCTACCAGTGCACCCGTTTAACTTCATATGTAAGGGACACACTAGGGGCCTGCGTGAACATCGGTGCCAGAGCCTGAACGATCACCAGCGTTCTAAGGAGGCAGGCCTGACCTGCCCTTCTCACCCTGTCTCCTGCAGTGCTACCTGGTTTAAGTTTTGCATTGGAGAGGCATGCACAAGCTCAATTGTTACATCCACTAGCCTGTAGCATCCCCTCACTCAGGTGAGGAGGATGTGGCCCCAGCCATACCCGGTGTTGGCCCAACTATGACAAAAACATTAGAATACTGACAACTTGGCACAGTTAACTGTGTCCTGACTTTGTATATTTTAATTTACATGGCACAGTAAACTGTGTCCTGACTTTGTATATTTTGATTTAATATACACTTAAAATTAAATCCTGTATTTAAACTCCTTGCTTTGGGAGCAAGTGGGAGGGGACATTCAGGTTTTGGAGTATCAACACCTACCACTGCGGACTACCCAGTCCCGCCACAGACATTAGAACAATGTCCACCACAAAAAAAATTGTTACTTTAGAACTTTTTTCATTTATCAGAAAAGCAGAAATTTAATCCAAAATATAGGATAAGGTTTAAAATAAGCAACTCTTTTTTTATACTAATGCCATCTTATCAAGACCATTGAATGAGCACTACACTACTACTTACTATTTGATATAAAATCAAATTATCCTGAATTATTGACAGAACTGATTTAAGCGAATAAGGAACATATAATATAATCTATTAATATACGAGGGTTGTCCCGTAAAATCGTGGACAAAGCGTTTTTCTCGAAAAGTAATGGGTGCACTAAGCTGAAAATTTCAGTAAATGGTGATTTATCATATATAAGTGCATTATAATTTCTTTTATAAAATATAGGCAAAAATAAAGATTTTATTATGCTTGAATGTGCTCGGGGTATTTTCATACGGCGCACGGAAAAAAACCAAGGTTTTATTGAAAAATACACAAGATTAAATTAAAAAAAAAATTTAATACATAAGATTAGGATTGAAATTATCCTAATAAAATTCCACAATCAATTTTGTAGTCTTTGTAAAAATTTTGAGGGATTTGGTTAATTTTTGGCAGCTTCTCGAGTATTTGAAGTAGGAAAGTGGTAAACACAACATACGAAAAATGGCGACGTTTATAACGTTACGGCGCACAGGAGAGCAGTTCCGTTTTAATTCGATGTTGTAATGACACATTTAGAAACTAAAAATGACCATAGAAGAAAAAAAAAATAAAAAAATATCACCATATCTTAAGTATAGAAATGAAATAGGAGTTTTCTTAGTGAAATCTTTTTTGATCGAGTCCCTGGAGAGTACATAACATACGGACAAACTCCTAATGAAATAGCAAAAGACGCTGCCACAGTTTTCTATTAGTTGAATGATGGTGAGAATAGTGTCCGTAACTTACTGATAAATTTTCAAAAGATCGCATAAGGGTGCCATTTGGTTCTTCTACTGTTTATGGAGACTAAGGAATGTGTATCAATGAAATTCCTAAATTTAAGTCGGACTCATCGAACTTCATTTTCGGCAAAGGTAAAACGTGACGCTGACACGTTATAATGCATGCGCCGTAAGGTGATACAATGCATGGCATAAAATTACATAATTTGTTTTTTATGCATATCTTTATCTGAAATTTGCTGTGTATATTACTAAAATATGAACTAAATAATAGTGAAAATTTCAGAACGCAGCCTGTTTATTTTTTACACTAGACAATTTGTCCACGATTTTACGGGACAACCCTAGTATATCCTAAAAATATATTAATAAAGCCATGGAATTTCAACCGTTACTTACACTACTGAAATAAATATTCCCTTAGATTCTAAAAAATCCCATTTTGTCCCCCTGTCAGTTTATGACATTTTCCTATCTCTCACGACTTTCTCCTATGATCCCCTGTCATTGTCCCTGCTCTCCCTGTCCAGTCCCTGTCGTCCCCTGTTGTTGTCACTGCCTATCCTGTCTACTCCCTGTCTTCCCCTGACATTCTCTGATCTCCCTGTCCAGTCCCTGTCGTCCCCTGTTGTTGTCCCTGCCTTTACTGACTTGCCCGTGTCGTCCCCTGACATTTATTTTGGCCAAGAAAAGGAGTTCAAAATATATTTTGTTGCATTGAAGAGTGAAAAATGATATAATCTTGATATAAACTCAAAAGTTTTTTTTTAATGTAGACTTATGAATAGGTTAGCAAAGTTTTAATTGCAATAACTAAATCCTCTGTAATTTAGTTTCTATGATTTGTATCAATTTGATTTTTTAGTTTGGTAGTATTTCGGGGGGAGAACGGCAAAGAATTGCATCGATTCTAAAAAAAAAAATTAATTACCAATTTATTGTAAAGAAGAAATAAATATTTATTGCATCTTGTGATGCTATATGGCATATACGTGTACTTTATGAACCTAAATATTTATATTCAAAAATTTTTCATTTTTCATTTGATCTACCTTGAAACATCTTAGAGCGTAATAAATGTATGTGTAAAATAAAACTAGATTTAAACATTCGGGAATAAATCATCTAATCTCTGCATAGGATATTTTTTTCTAATGAATTAAATGAAAAAAAAATTAATTGAAAATAATGCTATATAAATGCATTAATAAATTAAATGTCTAAGTAATAAATAAAAATTATTAAATTAACTATAAATCTATTTTATTCATTTATTGTCCTATGTAAATAAATCTACAAATATATTGAAATAAGAATTAATGAATAAATAGATAAATAAATAAATAAATAAATAAATAATAAAACCGATTTTTTTTCAATCAAAATAAAATTAAAGTATCAATCTGACCTGAACTGAACTGAATTTATATTATTGATCTCTTCACAATTTTTCAATTGTATAACGAGATATAAATGTAAACTACAATGATGACAAATAAAAACACATATATGGCATGCGTGAGTATGAGGATATACAAATAGAACAATTATAAGTTTAGATCTTGACTAGTTTGGGGAGCATATTCTAATATTTCTTTTTAAATAAATATACACAGTTTTCTTAAAAATGACTGTTTATCTGAATTCATTTTTTCTATAAATGTAATTGTATTTTTGAATCGTAATTGTTTTTGTGTTAAACATTTATTTCTTTCACGTGTCATTGACGTGCAATTTATTATGTAATGGAATTCTCTACTATTTTATTTAATTGACATTTCTTACATAATCTAATATCTCTTGGGTCATTTCACCAACGTCCAGTTTCAATTGGCAAATAATGATTACAAGTACGAAATTTGCAGAAATTTATAGTTTCTTTTCGTGATAGAATTTCTAAATATTTTTTGAACTTTAGTTCGTCTTTGTACATTCTATAATTTAGGATCTTTGATAAATTTTGAACATCCGAATTCCATTTTGGTTTAAATTGATCTATTAAAGTTAATTTTACTTTTGCTCTTAACCAATTTGGATTGAAGGCTTGACTGTTCAAAATATATGAAAGTCTACAATTGTTTAAAATATTCAAGACATCATTTATCCAAGCAATCTTCTAAGTCTTTTGATTTACAATATCAGTTAATTTAAACAGCAGACTTAGTATTTTTGTTTCTTTTCCAAGTTTAAGTTTACACCAATATTAAATAATACGCGTTTGTATTTCAATGGACATGGGATATCGACCGAGTTCACCATACACCATACAGTCAGGAGTAGATTGTTTAAGGTTAAAACGTCATTAGCAAATTTTTAGATGTGCTCTGTCTACAATTGCATTGTTCGAAAATCCCCATACATCACACCCGTACAGCAATATCGAACAGGTGTAACTGACATCGTAATAGACATTTTCAGATTTCGCGATCTCGAGACCGTACTCGCACACTGACACTGACAGTTGTTACAAAATTTTTAGGGGTCGTGTAAAAATTTAATTTAGTTACAAACAACAAAAACACTGTTTCCTAGATAAAGCAACGTAATATGTGGCATTTTAAGTCATATATGACGTATTTTTCATAAATTCAGACTAACTAAAATTATAACGATCTTTTTCTTTGTTTTGTTACTTTAAATAAAGATAGGACTTTCCTGTAAATAACACAATAATTTTATTTAAATCAATCGCATTACCTAAAAATCCGAGATTTAAGACAATAGCCATTTTTTTTACGAAACAGTTTAAAGTCAATTTAACCTACACGTATAGAAATGGGGGGGGGGGGTGTATTTGGGTTCAAAATCGGTGATTTTATTTTGAATTTAGATGGCAAATATTATCTTAATCTTTGTCTAATCTCTGGTTTTACTTTTTTAGTTCAGATACACCACGCAGAGTATATAGCTTTATAACCCTTTTTAAAAACTTTTTATACGGCCCCTGCTACATCGAAGTACAGAGTACGAGTCCGAGCTCGTGGCGCTTATTGCTGGAAATGTCTATTGATAGATTATGTAAGCAGCCTTTCTTAAGAATTTCAAATATTGCTTTATTTGCTTCGTCAACTTCTTTCTGCTTTGCTTCCTTGAATGAACCTGACGTACTAAATAAAATACCCAAATAATTAATTTCATTTACAACTTAAAAAAGTGTTCGCCGTATTTAAATTCAGGCTTTTCTTTTTTCTTTCCTTTACTTACTATCAAAACTTTTGTTTTGTTAATATTAATCTTCAAACCATTTTTTTGGTCCCGTGTCACGGTAGGCACTGGAACGATAAAGAACCCTCACTGCTCAATGGCCCTGAGTGCCGAGTATAGGTCTAATTTTGAAGTCCTTCACCAACATACGGTGACGTCTCCATATGAGTGAAAAAATCTTAAGTAAACAATATACAGTCACTCAAAAATAATCAATCAATAAATATCGATTTGATCTGAATTTCTTTGATTATTGTTTTTATACAATATCTTCTAATACTGTCTGGGAGTTTTGAGTCGCATATTTTTTAACTTTTACTCATCTCTTCACTATACTTATTTATTTCTCTATCTAACACTTTTTTATGAGTCTTTTCTTTGTTTTTTTGTAATTTTCTTTAACATTTAACGAACATTTCCTAAAATAATAAACTTTGCTATTTCGGTATTTTTTTCTCGCTTTGTGACAAGCTGTATAAAACCATGGCTTATTATTTTCATGGTTGCTTTTAGTCGTTTTGTTTCTGTTCACTTTAATTACTACTAAAGCTTGTTTAGCTGCATTAATATAATTTTCATTTACTTTAACGGAAGACCTTCTACCGATTCTGATGATGAAGATTATTCTTATTATTCTTTTCTTCCCTTTTCCTAGACGCCAACTTTGAGGCCTCATATTTCACTTATTTCTCAGTGGATTTTACTCAAATTTTGCTCAAATTTTCAGATTTTAAAGACGTTACTAAACTTTATCAGAACCTTGTCTAGCATTCCAAAAATTCATTTCCGCTTTTGAGTTATTTCCCTTTCAACAAAAATTTATAGGCTTTCGTTTCCAAACAAAGGCTCGGAGATGGCAAATACTGGAGCAGAAATTTTACTGATTTTACACAATAGAAGGACTGAAGTTGGGCATAGCGGTTTTGGTTTTTCGATTCCTCTATTTAAAATGGTTCTATATAGGGGTAAAAAATTACACATATTTTGCTTTTTATCTTCTAAACTAAAACTATTTTGTTAAAATATATAGAAAAAAAATTGTGCAGAATTACATCGTTCAAATGATATCTCGAAAAAGGGGCTGACCCCTAAATTAAGGGATCTAGAGGGGCCAAATTTCTTTTTCCGGATATCTCAAAAACAATTGAGAATCGTTATTTATTGCTTGATGTCTGATATCATTTTTTCGACGTGGTTTTTGTTGATAGGTTGAATAAATTATTTTCTTTCTCCGGATCCCATGGCTTTATCATTTCTTGATCAGATGTAGAAACTTTTTTTTTCCATTTCATTTATTAATTCGTGTTTATTTAGGTTTAAAACAAGGGGGTTATGTATGTCGGAGTACAGTGAACTATGCTCCAAAACTTGCATGTTTTCTATTTAATTCCAAAAGCCATAGTTACATATAAAATAATCTACAGTACTTGTGCTTTTACATGTTGGTTTTACATTTATATTATCTCCAATTCGACCATTTACTATTAATAAATTATTTGTCTTACAAAATTCTTATGACAATTTGCCATAGTAATTTTGTATTTTATCAACATTATTACGCTCTACATGTTCTGATGTTAAATTAAATTCACTTTGTGATTCTTCAAAAATATCTTTGAAGAGCAATATATGATAAGTGTCTCAATAGGCCCCTTAAATGAATATCTTTATTTTACTTTATATATTGTTTTAATTTGCACGGCTACACATGTGACCTTTATTGGTCATTTTCAATTTGATCAAAATGCCATTAATTGAGAAATATGTCATCATAAAGTTCACGTTTTCCCGCAATTTTAGCATATTTTGTATAAAGCTGCTTATTTTCAAGCAGTTTTTCTTCCAGAAAATATTGAGCGCAAACTAGAACAAACTTAATATTCTTACCAAAGATATATGTATAAGACTTACTACTTACTTTTTGTCTTGTTGTAGTTGGATTAAAAAAAAATAGCATAATTTCTGACATCATATTTACCCTGTGAGTGGATATACGTAAATGTCAATGTAAAGTTTAAATTGATAAATATTTTTTTTTTCATCAGGTCAGATATCAGGTCTTTAGTATATCAGGTTTTTAGTATGTTCCAAGCCCCTGTGCCCGTTGCCGAGGACTACATACGTTTATGTTCTGTAAGCCCTCGTTCACAAATGTGTTTTGCCTAGCAAATTTTCAAAGATCGATAACTGCTCGTTTTCAATTCTATATCAATAATCTGGAGTGCTATTTATAGGACGGAGTAGTATTCCTATCTTCGTGCCTTTTATTGTTCACCAAATTGTTCAATTTTAGACCAAAAATTTTAAATCAATACACAATATTTCGGCATTTTACTGTTCTATACTGTTTGTAAACACGTTCAATACCTTCTTTACGTATGTCCTGATTGTATTACTGCACTTTGTTGGACGAAATCTTGAATTTAATTCTCTCTGAAATGATGCGGTGTTTCTCTCAACTCACGCATGTGTATCCCCTCAATCAAAACAAAATAAAAGCATCAAGGAAGCTATACACGGGTAAAGATTGTGTATAATGAGACAATTATTTTGATATCCATCCGGGAAGGAAAATCATTAAAAGTACCCTTAATATGCTTCAAAAATACTTCGAATTGTTGTTATCGTTCTACCGTATCAAAAATCTAATTGTAAGATTAAGATTGTGCATAATGAAACGATTATTTTGATATCTAGTCGTTTAAAATACTTTGTAGCACATCTAAGAATGCACCTGTTGATGTAAAAATAAGCTAAAAATACAAATTCATGAGAGGATATAAATGATTGATTAATTTGTTGTATTTTTAATTTTGAAAATAAATAAATGAATAAATTGATATATTTATTATACTTATTTATTTATTCATTTATTTTCTTTTAGACAGCATTGGTACTGATGCATATTGGAATATTTTAGTTTTTAAAATCAATACTATAATTGTATAGTATTGTATTGTATATTGTATCAAAGATACTTACTATGTAGTTAAATACAGTAGGAAAGAATATGATAAACAAAGAATACATACATGTTATTAGAGAAAACCACACATATATATAAATTGTTTAAAGTTTAATGGCGAATAATGGCCATGGCAGCACTAAAATTTCAAGAAATAACATTTAGTGACTGGTTACAATCGTAACCAAGGTTAACGACATTGGGCGATTTTGACAGCCCAAATGGGAAATGGCAAATACATGTAAATGAAAATCATCATGAAAGAGGCAAATATAGAAATGAATATGAAATAGGCAAATATACAAATGAAGCTGTTAAGCAACTTACTGGCAAATAATAAATTGCAAATGTTTCATCCATTCTGACACAAATAAGCAAATTGAAATTTCACACATATTGAAAATAATTATGTACAGTTGTAGCGAGCCCTGGGAACAGATGCTCAATAAATATGAGGTTACAGCCATGTAGTGTGCCATGACGAAGTTAGTTGTTGAACTAAGAGATGTACAAGTACAAGGTACACATATAAGTCCATTCAAGTCCAACGACAGATTGTGGAACGCATCTACAGAATTGTAACTTCATTGGTGTGGGTACAGTGATGGTTGGTTACATCAACAGCCATCGGAGGTTACAGCCATGCAGTGCGCCATGACGAAGTTAGGTGTTGAGCTAAGACATGTACAAGGCTGAAAATAGAAAAAAGCAGCAGAAAATTGACACCAAACAGACAATTTATTTTATATATTCATACATTACATACAGGGTGTTGGTGGGTGGGAATTTTTTAACACAATATAAAACAAATAAACACAATTTTATCTTCAGATGCAGCATATGTCTGCTCCCCTTCATTCTCTAACGGAAAAAGGAAGTCCCAAGGATTCGACTAAAATACCAAAAGTTGAAAGAACGGGGAAATACTAATGACCCGATAACCCCAAATATGGGCCTCTCTAATAACGCGATTTAATTTTAAGCAATCAAATCGAATTATTAGAGAAAACCACACATATATAAATTGTTTAAAGTTTAATGGCGAATAATGGCCATGGCAGCCAGGGATGGGGTCAATTACATAGGAAAGTAATTAATTAAATTACAATTACTTTCCCAAAACCTTCAATTACATTACCATTACCATTACATGGATTTTGAAATGTAATTAATCAAATTACAATTATTTTGCAAATGTAATTAATTAAATTACAAATTACATTCAAGAATACACATATAAAAGTAAATAGTCATCTACATGTATATTCCTTTACATCCATAACAGATTATTTTACAACATTTTTTACAATAATATTATTAAAAGCTTCATACATTTTTCAAATACTGTGTCCCCTAACCTAATATATCTTCTATTAATTTGAAGATTTTCCTGCCATGCTGAAGATACTTTCCACTGGGGTATTTGTGAGAAAAATGCATACATGTAGATACTGACTAGTAGAGAGTTTACAGATGGTTTTACCTTAATTCATGTGTTTAAATTTTGGAATCATTTTTAAGCTTTCCAGAGAGGCAGTTTTGTTTCTAACTGATCTGACATTAAATGAGCAAACATGGAGTTTTCTATTTTGTGATTGAACAGTTGGGTCATTGTTTTTGGTAAAGTTTATGTTTACAAGATTGTCATGTTTAATGTGTCTCTCTACACACAAGCAGTTATCTCTAGCCATTCGACACATTATTGGTTCAATTAACTGAGGTACAGTTATAATGTTTGTTAGGTTTACACCCTCAGGTTTTATTTTCACAACAGGCTTTGATAATCCACTACGTTTTCCCCTATAGCCATATACACCTAAATCCTTTATCCTATGAACTGTTTCTTTGTCCAGTATGTACGGCCCTTTAGAAAATCTGCCTATTGTATTCAATTCTTCACGGGTGTATTCCAACAATGGGCACAGAACAATAGTCATTATAATCCAACAGGTAATCCTGTGCTATGGTGGTTGATTTTCACTCACTCACTCACTCAAACAATGTAAAATTGTTTTCAAAATTATCACTACTAATATCATAAAAACCACAAACTATTTCCAGAATATAATTCCACATTTGTTTAGATAGCACATTAATGTTCCTCTGTAGCAAGTTTCAGAATTTTACATCCACCCAGCAACCTACTGGCAAATAATACATTGCAAATGTTTCATCCATTCTGACACAAATAAGCAAATTGAAATTTCACACATATTGAAAATAATTATGTACAGTTGTACGAGCCCTGGGAACAGATGCTCACTAAATATAACCCTATTTAAGTTCAGCTAAAGATTGCGCCAATGGACACTATGTGTCCACCGCCACAATGGCGGTAGCTGAACGCTTATGATTACCCCCCCCCCCCCCCCCCCCCCCCCCCCCCCCTCCCCCCCCCACCCCACCCCTCCTTTTTACAGAAAGGCAAAGCAAATATTAAATCAACATTGCATACCAAGACAAATGAGTATAAAACAATCACATTAGTTACATCTATTGTATGTCTATTTTAGTTTGCTTTACATTATTTAGTCAGTGAAATAGAGTGCCATGGCCATTAAAGCCCACCCTTGACATTATAAAATTATGCAATGCTTTCCTCAAAGTTTCAACACATATCTCATTGCCTTGCTCTGACAGGTGCACCCCATCCTCTTAAAGTAGAGCATGATCAAACAAAGTAAACTCTGGGCAACAAATATATCCCCCTTGATGTGCCAGAAGTTTCATTGCAACAAAGCTATAAACTCGAAAATCGACTTTATTAAAAGCATGATTGTCCCTTGCTTTACGCCAAATCAATCTAGGTAATAACTGAGACCAAATAATTTTCAATAATTGGTGTTTGGTAACAGAACTAAAATTGAATCAAAAGAATTATGCTATAATGCAAAACACATGATGGAATTTGACCAATGTCGGTGTCATCGTAATAGAGAACCAGATTATAATTGTGGGGTATCTTCATACCTTAACATTAATTTGATTTTTGGGTGGATGTAAACATCTCATGCCGCCTTTTCCCTGCCACCAGATATTAGCTTTCAATGTGTATAACCCAAATTGGAACCCCCCCCCCCCCATTTTGTCTAGCATAACCAAAATCATGCCATATTATTGCCGATCCAAAAATGCATATTCTTACACCCTCTGAAATATTTCTAAACAAAAATGATCATATTCAAAATAAGATTTTGCATAAAGGTATTAGAAAATCTATCAAGCTATACTGCTTGAGGTGCTTAAGAAGTAATACAACCAATTGAGTCTTTAGCCATTAATTAATTTGAGGTTGGTATTCTTATTTATCTCTTGTAAGCTTTTGATCCCCAACGACCTAATTCTTCATATAATTGGCAATCTAGCATCTACAGAACTTTGCAGTCTTGACATGCCTACCACCATCCTTTTCATAACAAAGTCTCAAGTATCATCAAGTTTACATTTAAAACTTATACCTGACAAATATGTTCTTACTGTAGCAGATCTTTGTATTGTGGAAAAGACTTATATAGGCAGTGCCTGCTGTACAAACCTTTTATGCTAATTCATAATAAAATATTGTTTAAATAAAATACTGTAGCAGATGACAGATACTTTAATGGACAACTACCCATAAATTCTATTATCTATTTTTCATCAGGATGCCAAATCAGATGTGACCCACAAGATAATAAGACAAGCCTTGAATTGTATATTGTTTAAACTGGAACCAGCTAAAAAATGTGATGTCCCTTATTACTTCACTACCAACCCATTCACTTGGCCTCTTCAAAAACAACTAATGATTCTTAAAGGAAGCACCACAGCCTAATTCTGAATTCCCTGCACTGTCAGTAAATAATTGGAGTTGATCATCATCTACCCAGTCAATTTGTGGAAAGTAACAGCAGCCATTAAACAAATCTGAAAAAAAAAGTAAGCCACACTTCCAAGTCCTCCTTAACCACCACAGAAACCCTGATAGAGTGATGTGGTTTACAGACCCCTTGCATGATGTCATAAATTATGCCTAGTGAATGCCGGCCTGACAGAGTGACACACAAATAGAAATTCAACAAACCTGCAAGAGCCTTAAGGGGGCCGACTATATTTCCATTGCGCAATATTTCGCGCATCACAGTAAAATGAAGCGTATTAACTGTTTTAAAGCAACTTTTTCTCTTAATTCTTAAAATTAAACAAAATTAAGAAATTATATGTATAAAAATGTAATTACAATTTGATATAACTGATTTTTTAACCGATTTTGCAATTGATAGGTAGGTTGACGTCGTTGCAGTGTGTTTTTGACGTTATGATAATCTGTAGCTCTTAAATAAAGGGGTAATCAAAATTTTTATTTTTAAAAAAGTAATAAACATACGCTCTTGAAAGAACCTGGTTCACTTGTGGCAAAATTCGGCCCCGTGTCAAAATTAATAATATTCCTCTAAGGTCTTCTAAAGAGTGTATATTTTTATGAAATTATCAATATATACCTGTACAGAGCTTTATTTATGTTTTATATAGCTGTAAAGGTAGTATTGTTTACGTTAACGTTGCGATAATTTGACGTTGATTTATGCGACGTTATGAACAAGAATTGTATATAATATTTCAAAATATATCCAGCTAACATGTTTTTTTCATTATGTAGGTTCATTAAATTTCTCTCACAAACGCAAAATGCAATTTATTGTTCTACATGTGATAGTATACCATACTAATTTATTTATCATTATTAATGACAAATATATTTGAATCAATTCGTATGTTCGAAATCTTTTTTTAAAATCATATTTATTAGAGAAAATAGTTGTTTATTGGTGGGTTTTCATATGTTAGTGGACTGATGCCATGAAATTCATGCCGCTAAAAATATTTAAAAGAACTTGAAACAAAATGGTACAGGAAGTGTTGAAAAAAAAATCACCATCATACTTTAAACAGTTTACTATTTTTTCGTTAGTTTGATGACCCTACTCAGTTTTTTGCCTTTTTTGGATGACTTCATTGCTTCTCTATCTTTCGTCCCTCTGCTTATTGCACATTTTTAAAAGATATATCGTAGTGTTATTAAATACTGATTGAAACCAATTTCGCTTCTATGACTTTATCATGAACAATTGACTTAACAAAATATTGAAGATGGAACTACGCCTAAGGAGAAAGATCCTCATTCAATTTTGTCGCTCGTTGAATTACAATTTCTTACGTTGTGAGTTAAACTTTCCAACGTACATGTAACTGGCTTTGAAGTTTGGACATCCGGACGGCGAATCAGCTCAAAATTATCTCTCATCCACCTTAAGCATTTGTTCTCCCTAGAAAAAAAAAGTTTTATCTAGACTTATTTTGTCTATCTCTAATCGGCGGCCAATTCTACATGTATGTGATTATATAGAACGAAGCACCACCATCCCATTTCCAGCGATTTTTTTTTTTTTTTGAATTTACATTTCAAGATTGTTTTACTCTCTGCCAATTAGTTTTCGGTCCGATCTCAAAGAATTGAGATAATGTGAATTTTACGACACATCAGTAAATGAAATTGTTTATAAGATACAGTGGCTGGAACATTATTGTTGACAACTTACACGAACGATCACGTTACACGAACGATTCCGCACGATTAAACCTGTTACACGAACGATCTTTCACGTTCACGATTCTACACGTTACACGATCTTGCACGATTGTTAACGCAAACGCACGTTTCTTCACTCAAAATATTTAGGAATTAATATTTTCAAAACGAAATAAAGCTTAATACTTATTTAAGATTTCAAAGAATTATTAATATTATTTCATAGACTTTGAAAAAAAAAAACCGGAAAATTATATTTCTGCAACTAAATATATGCAAGACTGAATATTTCAGATTAAAAATAATTATTTCTAAGGTAATTCTCCGATCAAATAATGCGATTTAACCACTCAAGGTTAAATCCGTTTATCAAAGTGCCATCGAGCTTTTTATTATTTCGGTATTAGGAGGTATCCTTCCGGTCCTGGCCTTGTATTAGCGTCATCCTGTTCTCAGGGTTTTCGGGGTATTAGCCAAACCCATGCACTAAAACCTGTGACGTCGAGCGCAAAAAATCAAGTTTCTTCAAAATTTCAACGAGGTAAGACGTGTTTTCAGCACTCGGGTTCTCTTTTCCGCGTGCTAAGCCGCCTTTGGCGAAATTTCTTTATTGTATTGCTAAGCATTGTAGATTGTGTTCGCTCTCTGTGAAATATTTGAACACGGTCATTGGTAGAATTTTTTCACATATTTTTCTTCAATTTATTTTGGCCTCCGTTCGCATAGCTACACGTGGCCTTAGATACATTGGCACAAATTCCTCTAATTGTTACCATAATTCGACTGTTTTAGTGTTTTGTTCATATTTTTGTAGTCAGAGTTTAATATTAATTTTTATTTGTGTGTGTGTATTTCATAACGAGCACCCCAAGTCAACAACAATGCCAAAAAGAAAGCGTGATTCGACGCCATTACCAAGAAGGCGCGCCAAGCGCAACGATGGCGCCCAGACCAGTCAAGGTGATGGTCAAACTGAAACCAGTGGAAGCATGGGACAGCCGTCCTTTAGCTTATCTAATGAGCAGTTGCAGCAGGTGTCAGAAGCTGTAGCAAACATCCTAAGCAAGCAGAGTGAGACAAACCCCCCAATGCCCATAGAGCCACTGGAAACCCCCATGGCCACACGGGAACAGAGTCAAGGTACAGAACCCGTTTTGATAAATGACAATTATCTTGCATTAACCACAAGCTACGACAATGATTTAGGCCATAAAGTATCAAATAAATTAAAACTTAAAATTGTTAATGGCGAGTACATCAATTTGGGCTTGTTGGTTGAAAATTCATATGGGGCCGATCCAAACGATGAGACCAGATATTTTTCTATGAAAGAGGGAAGCCTCACCCTGGCCCCCAAATCTAAAGCAAAGGTAATCAATGACATACAAGTATGGACAGATGCCTTTCTCATTTACGCATCGATATATACCTCAGCCCATCCCGAGAGCAGAGCTCAGTTATTCAAATATATTCATACTATTAGGTTAGGGGCAAATAGAGTCAAGACTCTCGGGTGGCGTGACTACGACATCCAGTTCAGACTGAAGAAGGAGGCAAACCCATCTCTCTCATTTGCTGTTGTCGATCAGGAGCTATGGCTCTTGTATATGTACAATCCCCCTAGCACCCAGACTTCCTCACATCAGGCCCCCCTTCTAAAGTGTTATGAATTCAATTACAAGGGCATATGTAATAAACTTGGGTGTCAATACAAGCACGAATGTATGATATGTTCACAAAACCATCCCTACATTAAACATAAGACATCCTCAGGCTCTAGTTTGAATTTTAGGTCAACTGGTCTGCAAGCAACATGGCGGCCTCAGCTACCCAGGAGACCCACGGCACCAAGTTCAGCTATTAGAGCACCTTATACCCAATCAGCTAGACCTCAGTAATATTGCAGCAAGCCCGATTAACGTACCAAGATTAGGCGATTTATTAGCAAATTACCCACTTGGCTTGGTAGCCTTAGAACTTTTGCAGGGTTTTACATATGGTTTTAGGTTGTGTTATGAAGGGCCTCGAGTGGCCACTGACTGTAATAATCTCAAATCCATGTCTGGGTTACAGTACGAAGCTATTCAGTTGGTCATTAATGAAATCATGTTAGGCAGAGTTGCAGGTCCATTCGATCAGCCCCCTCTACCGAACCTTAGGCTGTCTCCAGTGGGCATGGTACAAAAAAAGGGGGTTCTTACAGATTGATTCATCACTTGTCTTACCCTACAGGGTCTAGCGTCAATGATTTTATTAGTAAGGAACATTGCTCAGTTAAATACTCGTCATTTGACGATGCATTAGACATGCTTGCAAAATTAGGTCCAGGAGCACAAATTGCTAAATTAGACATAAAAAATGCATTTAGGTTATTGCCAATTCACAGAGCAGATTATGAATTATTAGGTTTTAAAATTCAGGGTATGATATTTGTAGATAAGTGCTTGCCATTTGGATGTTCTGTAAGCTGTTCCAAGTTTGAGAAGTTTTCTACCTTTTTAGAATGGGTACTTAAAAAGCAGGCCAAAAGCAACAATGTGGTTCATTATTTAGATGATTTCTTGGTAGCAGGTAGGGATGGTAGCCAAGATTGTGCTAGGCTTATGTCGGTTTTTAGTTCCATTTGTCATGAGCTGGGCATCCCCTTAGCGCACGAAAAAACTGTGGGGCCTACAAATATTTTGATTTTTTTGGGGCTAGAAATGAACACTCAAGAAATGACAATTCGCATACCATCAGACAAATTGGGGCAGCTTAAGGACCAGTTAACGTATATATTATCCAAAAAGAAGGTTACATTGAAAGAGCTTCAGGCTCTTACAGGGCTATCCCAGCTGGTAGGGCTTTTGTCAGAAGGCGTTATGACGCTACTTGTGGGCTGTCAGAGCCACATCACAAACGCAGGGTCAATTTAGAAATGAGGGCAGATATTAAAACTTGGCTACTGTTCTTGGAATGTTTCAACGGAGTCACTTCTTACAGAACTGTAGATTGGTCAAATGATTTTGACATGGAGTTGTTTACTGATAGTGCAGGGAACATTGAGTTAGGTTGTGGTGCTATTTTAGGTAAGCAATGGGCATTCATGCAATGGCCATCACAGTGGAAAGGGCTAGAGATCATCAAAGACATTACATTTTTAGAATTAGTACCAATAGCAATGGCTTTCGAAATCTGGGGGGAAAAATTGACTGGCAAAAAAGTTATTCTTCACACTGACAACCAGGCTCTGGTATCAATTCTAATTCTAAGACATCAAAATCAAAAAGGGTCATGCGTTTGCTCAGAAAGTTAGTTCTTCAGGGGTTAGTGCATAACATCCAGTTTAAGGCAACTCATATCATAGGCCTGCATAATTTCAAAGCAGAATCTATCTCTCGACAGCAATGGTCACGTTTCCGAGCCAGCTTCCCAGAGGCAGAGGATCACCCAACATTAATACCTTGGTCATTTCGGCAGTTGATCTGCGACATAGAGCTCATGAGCTCTTAAGCTATTCCATCTCTGACAGTACAAAGAAGTTGTATAACACTGCATTAAATGTATTTAATGATTTTCGCAAGCATTATTTTGACGCAGAAGAGTGGCCTCCCCATTACAATCAATTAGTCGATTTTGTCTCCTACCTATCGTATAAGCAGTATTCCCCAAACACGGTTAAGTCGTACATTTCTGGGATATCTTATTTTTGTAAACTTCACAACCTTTCTGATCCAACACAATCATTCTTACTCAGAAAAACCCTGGTAGGGCTGGGCAGAAAAAATGCCCAGGTCGATGAACGTAAACCGGTCACTTTAACAATTTTGTCCAGCATCCTTAAGTTGCTGCCCACAATATGCAAATCTCATTATGAAACGATGCTGTTCTCAACCATATTCTCAACAGCCTTTTTTGGTTATTTCAGAATGGGGGAGCTGGTTCAAAATTCAGTGCATGACCCTGGTCATGCTATTCAAGCCGGGGATGTAACTTATCACAAACAGACCAATAAAGTCCTCATTGTCCTTAAACACTCCAAAACTGATCAAGAGGGGAGGGGGGCAACAATTTCACTAACAGCCACTTTACAGGCAGTATGCCCAGTGCGCCTAGTTTTATCATTTATGCAACTAAGACCTAGCATCCCTTCAGCATTTTTTTGCCACATCTCAGGTAGTCCAGTGACAAGGTATCAGGTGTCAGCTGTTTTCAATATGGCCTTAGACAAATTGGGGTTAAGCAAGCAAACTTATAAAACTCACTCCTTCCGCATAGGCGCAGCCTCAACTGCCTGGGCCAATGGGGCCAGTGAAAAAGACATTGCTAGTAAGGGCAGATGGAAATCTCAGTGTCTGTACAAGTACATAAGGAATTAATATGTTCATAACTCGCTAATTTTTCTTTTGTCAAATCTTTGTAGGTGTAAAGAGAATATGGATCATTGGGTCCTCCATTGTTAAACATGCATTTTATTATGCCAGAAAATCAGTATTTGGCACCAACTTAGAATTCGACCGGCACAATGCTCCCATATTCTGGCAAGGCAAAGGGGGTATGAAGGTGGAGGACATCTTAACCCAAATTAGAACTTTACTCAAGGTAGAAAATGCTCTTCACATGTTAGTTATTCATTGCGGGGGAAATAACATTCCATTGTATAGTGGGGGTAAGTCAGCTGATCTACGTTTCAGATTTTAAGAAATATTACAAAAATTAAAAAATTGTTACCATCAACTTTGTTTATATGGTCACAAATACTGCCACGTCTTCATTGGAGGGGGGTATCAACTAGTCTGCTATGGAGAGAAGAAGAGTCAGAGTAAATAGCCATGTGGCTACTCACTTGTTAAGGTCCGGGGGGAAGTACATCAGGTACCCAGAGTTACATAGGATCAACACAGGCATGTTTTCTAAAGATAAGGTTCACCTTTCTGAGATTGGTAATAACTTGTTTTTGTATAGGTTGCAACAGGCTTTGCAAGTGTTTTTGATTAATAACTCGGTTAACGTGTCCTCAAGAGATGGGGAAATTGGGCAATGGCTGCGCCATGACTAAGATTTTAGTCATGGTAACTATTTTATCTACTGTCAATAGACTATTGAGGGTCTATTTATTTGTACTGTCATGCACCAAGTCAATTTTTGCTCTTGCTCATAGACTGTTGAGAGTCTATGTATTTGTATTGACATAGTTTCTTATTTTCTGGTCATTTTATTTTACCAAATATAGATTATTGCCATAAATTACAATATTTGAGGACATAAACATGAGTTATGCAATTATCAATTTTAAAAATTTCAATCCCCCCTCCCCCCCTACCATCTGACCCTACTGGTGGCGCAGCCAATGTTCAAAGCATAGGCTCGTGGCGGATATTTGGTTCACCAGTAGTGCCTAACCTTGATTCTTAATATATGACTTGGTGCACAATTGATTGAATTTTGCAATTATTGTCCAAGCAGGCGAGCATCTGTTCCCAGGGCTCTCCATTATGCTTGTTTTATTTGTGGGGATGCCACCAAGGCAAGAATTGATGCTGGTCTCCCTTATTTGTTTTAATGCAGCCGTGGCCTATATCGCCAAATAAATATAAATAATTAAATAGAAGTTTTTGTTATCTTTGGTATAAAGGCCCAAGGTAATGGCATCTTTTGATAATGTGATTTAACCACTCAGGGTTAAATCTGTTTATCAAAGTGCCATCGAGCTTTTTATTATTTCGGTATAAGGAGGTATCCTTCCGGTCATGGCCTTGTATTAGCGCCATCCTGTTCTCAGGGTTTTCGGGGTATTAGCCAAACCCATGCACTAAAACCTGTGACGTCGAGCGCAAAAAATCAAGTTTCCTCAAAATTTCAACCCCTCCCAACCACGCCCTTTAATAAAGTAATACGTTAATGGAAACTATTTGCTGCTTTCTCTGTTTTGTTCTGTTTTCTTTTTCAGACAATATAAAACATTAATCCATATCCAAAGCAAGGTCCCGTCCTAACCGTCACGGCTGTAATCACATTCTTCCTGGAGGAACACATTACCCAAGCGGATATTTGGCTCACCAGTAGTGCCTAACCTTGATTCTTAATATATGACTTGGTGCACAATTGATTGAATTTTGCAATTATTGTCCAAGCAGGCGAGCATCTGTTCCCAGGGCTCTCCATTATGCTTGTTTTATTTGTGGGGACGCCACCAAGGCAAGAATTGATGCTGGGCTCCCTTATTTGTTTTAATGCAGCCGTGGCCTATATCGCCAAATAAATATAAATAATTAGATAGAAGTTTTTTTGTTATCTTTGGTATAAAGGCCCAAGGTAAGGGCATCTTTTGATAAAACAGATTTTGTTCGTTCTACTAGATTAGACGATATACATGTATGTGGGTCGTATAATTTGATTGAATTGGATATCATGATATGCAGAAAGGGGGATACGATTCAACAAGAATGGCAGCATTGAATGACTTAATTTTTAATTACAAATTTTATCCTTATGTTTCCGTTTATTCAATGTCTTATAAACTTGCCAATTATTCAACTTTTTTATTTGCAGAAATTTAAATTAATTAGTTTCAAATAAGCTCAAGAGATAAACACAGATAATCAAAACTCCCGAAAATCATGCCGTGTGCATGTATATTTGTCGACTAACTATACAATGTAGCAATTCAAGCTTTGAAAAATGTTTATTTCTTTGTAAAAAAAAATATTTATTTTCAATGAATTGATTTCAAGATTTTCTTGACCACAATAAGAAATAAATAATAATTAAATTAGATTTTTCAGAAAGGTGTAAGAGATCTAAGTACGGTTTATCATAATATTAATCGCGCTATTCGACGAGAACGTAATATTGTACGACTTACTATATTGCTTGTTTACGAGTGATAATTAGTTCGTTCTGCATTCTATTATGTAAATTGCGCTTTTTCATTCTATTTTGATTTTATTTAATTAATTAAGAAAAACAAACAAGAGAAATGCTTATTTTAGAAATAACATTCCGATAAAAACTGACAAAGCGAAATTTACACGATTCTAAACGCACGATCTCGCACGATTAAAAACGCACACGATTGAGTCTGATACACGAACGATCTTTCACGTTAAACGAACGATCACTGACGATACACGAACGATTCTACACGATTGGTTTGTCAACAATAACGTTCCAGCCACTGTAACAAATGCTCACATTTAAAAATTAGTTTCCCTAGCATTATAAAAAGGGGTCGTTATTATTTGAGATGCATTGCTTGGCTATACCAATGCTTATTGAAAATTTTTATAAGATTTATTTAAAGATATAAGCCGTAGTATGTCTTATAGTTAAGAAGTGGAAAGAAAGAAATGATGTTGTTTTAGGTTTAAGAATTTGTTCCTGTACAAATCTGTACGAAAAAGGTCTAACATATTTGATGTTTTACTGAGTGGACATAAAAATCGATATTGGACCGCTGAGTTAGATGTTGGACCTGTCGATGAAATGTAAGACCGCTTACGTCACATTATGGGCGGACCTTAATCTCATTTGCTTTCGTTGGTGATAAACAGTGATGGATATGAAGTTTACATCACGGAATGCAGTACAAGATACATGCATGTAAAAAAAAAAAAAAACAATAAAAGGTATTTAAAAAAAAACAACATCTATTGACCGTGTCCTCGGGCAAAATGAATTTTGTCGACCCTTGACACAAGTTGTGTTCGAAGGTCGACAAAATGCATGTTACTCTCGAACTCGGTCAATAAATGTATAGACCTTGCGCACGCGTTGTTGGTACTATAATATCTAAATCTTAATGTCGCAAAGAAATTGGTGGTTTCGCGATATCATATTTACTTTAAATTAAAAATAAAATCATTTATGTTATCTAAAGTAATAAATATTTCTTAAAATTTTCTTTTGAATAATTTAAAAGTATTTTAACCCTGATGAGGCGTTACTCAGTATTGGTCTAAAGTCCCATACTTCACATTTATAGTAACCTACGATTTTTTTGTTTTTGTTTAGTTTCTTACTCACGCATGCCTTTCTAGACCTATTGTTGTATATAAAGTCACCTATATGTTTTTGTAGTCTCTGTACGCTATTGTAAAATGGTGAAGAGATTCAAATAAATGATTAATGAAAGGTTAACGGCGAAATTCCCTTGTCCGACGTTACATCAATTATTGTTCGAGTAATTAAAAGGTATGAAAAAATGCACTTACAATTATCTGAATTAAATGAAATTAAGGGGATCCAATAAAACATATACATGTATTCTTTAAGATATTGTTGAGTTTTTAACATCATTGTATCAATTTCATGAATTTAGACTGCATGGATCTACAGTGCGTAAGTAAAATGTCCAACAGTAAGAAATCGCTTCCTTACACTGACATTAGCAGAAATGGGGATGTGTACCAGACATAAATCCCAGACAAATTTTAATTTTGGTGAATAAACTTTTAGTAAATATATTTCTTAGATTAATTAAATTGATACATTTTGTATTACTTTTCCAACGTAAATATTAGGAAGGCTTTCTTTATAATATTTCTCGTACATGTATACAGTAGTTTATCGTTTCGATTCAGCGCATAAGTTTACAAGAGGCCCAAGGGCCACATCGCTCACCTGAGCACATCTACTAGGAAAAAGCACATATCAGATCAAAACTGAAAGTTTACT
>PRKT01000699.1:79699-195437 GCA_003671525.1 Saccostrea glomerata
AATTTGGGTCAAAAAAGGTGATTTAAATTTTTATACGTTGATCTTTTACGAATTGAATATGTCCGTAAAAATTCAAAACATCAGACGTAAAATTCCAGATCACATTGAATGCATTTACGTGTACAAATAACGTGTCCAAAAACCCTATGTAACTTGTAAGAGAGAGAAAGAAAGAGAGAGTGAGAGAGTTATTAAACACATGTTAATTTGATATAACAATATAAACAATGCAAACAAATTACATAATGAATTATATACAGGCGCAGATCCAGAAATTTTTTCCAGGGGGGGGGGCTTGAATTTTAACCCTCCTGGGTGTCATGATTTGAACAATGTACAATCTACACTACCTGAGGATGATTCCATATAAATAGAAAATATCACTAATCATGGCTTTGAAGTACTTGAAAAGATTTTGAAAGGTTTCCCTATATATCCTTGTGAACAACTTTGGTCAGCCTTCGGCTCAGGTGAGCTAAAAAATTAAAGACGATCGTAATAACCAAAATTTGTAAACGACTAAAATGATTATGATTGAAGTTGTTATAGAAAATGATTAAGTGTTCATGTAGCTGAAAACCTGTGCTCGCTGGTCTGAAAAAAAAAGATGGAATGGACCACGGTCACCATAAAACTACATGGTCAGTTCTGCCGTTAGTGTGCATGTACGTGTGGCTCGCCGGCTTTTGACTTTCTTGCTTTTCTTATTTTATTTTTAAAAACAATATTCCAACAGGGAATTCGAAGTAAATTCATGTTATCATAAAACAAAATTGTAGGGCTATTGTTCTGATACATGCAGAAATATAACCAGAATCTACCGGTCTTGTAGAGTAGGCTTTCCCCCCTAAAATCTTCCTCCCCCCCGGAAAACTGGCACGTGATACGCGTATTGAACAGACCGAATTTAACTTTTACATTTCACAATGTCAAGGTTTTGTGTTATCGTTCCTCTTCACAAGGTTGTATACGAGAGGTGCAATTTTACAATAAAAAAAAAAACTTGACGTTCTGTAGATATATCTGTTGATATATGGATGCGCTAAATACTTGTTCTAAACTTAATTTCACCCCCGTAGTAAACAAGGAGCGAAAGTACACTATACATGTACCACACGGTTTATTCATTTTTGAAAAGCATGTCGATTCTCGGAAAAGTAAACAGGGTTTATTTTATCTTGTACAGGGTGACACAGCAACTTCCATGGAGCAGATTAAAAACAAAAAAAAAACTCTTTAAACCTCTTTCCTTCCTATATATCTTATCTACACTGTACTTTACAAGGTATTCTTGGACGTTGCATTTCCCCCACCCCCCTCCACATGTCATCCTTTTTTGGTAGTTTGCTATATCAGTTTTGCTTTTGAAAATATAATCAAAAGAATGGAACAGGGCCGCAGCCCCCTTGAAGGATAGATAACTCTAAAATTTATTATTCAGAGGGTGGCGGTCTTACCAGATAATACAATTGATACATTTTACATGTTCTAGGGGTCTGTATAATGATATGAGTGGTGAGAACAATATCATTATTTGAAATATTTAAATCACTTTTTCATAAATACACGTGTATAAAATTTATAATCATTGATAAGCAAAATATAGCTGTGCACTCAGCATTTGTTTAGTTCATTGATAATTAATCATTTTATACGTATACGCTTGATTATCCAGGGTCATTTAGCAGCGAGGTAATTTTTTTTCATGCCCACTATATTCGACGCGGGAACTCGGTTTATACGGTCTCATCTGAAGAACCTGTCTCCACGTCCCACAGTGGGATTCGAATCCGCGACGTACTTCGCGACTCTATATAGCATAATGCTCTAACCACTGCAATACGCTGGTTATTGTCAATTTCTTAGCAAATTTATAAAAATGCGTGTTTTAATAAGGATTTTAAAAGTTTTGCAAATGCTTTCTTGGAGCATAGACATAAGGCGCTTTATGTCTATGCTTAATACTTTGCTTGGAGCACATGCATACTTTGTGATTCTTGACAATAAAAAAGTATTTTTAAATTTTTAGTGTAGCGGCTTAGATCAAAATTTCAGCAAAATAGTTCACTTGTGGATACAAGCATGAAATTTGGCACAAATGTCTATCTGATACTACTAAATCTAAAAACATCGTTGGCCACCGTGATTTCCGTCATTTTCAAGATGGCCGCCACTAAAACAAAATGGCGACATTTTCATGCAGTTTGGCCTCACATACATTCTTTTATAGCCAAATTAATTACACTTTGGCCGCTTAAAGATATCTTAAAAGTTTAAAAAAAAAACTATAAAAATCACATTCCAACTTGAGTGCTATAAATATAAAGAGTAAAATTTTGTATTCGAAAGCCCTCAATAAGTAAAATAGTCCCCCAAGGAACGTAAAATCTCATGGCGTGAAACACTCCTCCAAAAGCACGTAAAATCTCAATAAATGAAATAATCCTTCAGAGAACGTAAAATCTCATTGAGTGAAATATTTTTTCAAGCAACGTTTAATTTTAATGAGTGAAATAATCAATCAAGGAACGTTAAATAAAAGGTAATGCATCAAATTTGTATTTATGACATAAAACAACAGGTAATCATTCGCTATCCACAATGAAGAATATCATGGACTGTGAAGACAGCACCATCCTTTTGAAATCCAAGACAAACGCCTGTGATGGCTTGAAACCAACCTTCATTTGTTCTTGCCAAAAGATACGATGAGAACGACCAGAAATGTATGGTGAAGATAGATTTGTTGTTAATATGTTTGATGGGTTGCACATTGAAATGGTAGCTTTCAAACTGCTTGGTGATTTGTTGAAAGGAAAAGGCTGGATGACAGCATTAATTCAAGCAGACAGAAGTTGCATATTCTGGAACTGCTGAGTCTTTCCTAACAGTTTCTAATCTTGCTAAGTCAAGGCAAGATCATCAAATTACTGCCTGCTGTCTGTATAACTTGATATAAAGGCAGACCAAAATGCAAAGGAACTCGATAATTGCAATGAAATTGAAATAGATGACCTTTTTTTCACAATTTAGATTTTGGTCAAGAGTTCTTTTGGAAGTCGTTGTCTTCTCTTTTGTAAAGTCTTTCAGAGGATCAGGTTTTAGGCTTTATCAAGAATCTTTATCAAATCTGATTCCATATTCTTTGCCCTTGGTCACATCAAATATGCTCGATGGCTACCATTTCACCTTTGTGTGCAAACAAAGCACCCGAACATATACTAGTACTTAGAATTTCACAAAGGAATCTTCACTTAGAAAGAATAATAGTTTTCAAACATTGCCATCGGTCAAACCCATGAGCAGAATGCTATTGTAAAAGGTGATGGTTAACGGAAGATCCAGCTGCATTAAAGGTGGTAGCTGGTCCATAAATCAGCATACTTACTAAAGAGTTCACATGAATATGTGGAGATGTTCACGAGAAGAAGGAAAACATCACGAAGAAACTCATGCTGCTAAAGAAAGTTTTTTTTTTTTCAAAAGTGAATCGGACTATGCATATGGTTTTGGAAATGGGAAATCCATTTGAGGAAGGGTTGTTTGATCTTTATAGTTGTTGTCGAAACCAAAACTGCAGATGAAATATTTACAAAGGGAGACATTGGGAAAGAACAATATAGGGAATTCCTTTTAAGAGATGTGAAGGTGATAATCCAGGTTTTATGAATTTGTTCAGAAGAATAAATTTTGCCTATTTAATCCCAAACAAAAATAAGATTCTTCAAAG
Source organism: Saccostrea glomerata (assembly GCA_003671525.1). NCBI lineage: Eukaryota > Metazoa > Mollusca > Bivalvia > Ostreida > Ostreidae > Saccostrea > Saccostrea glomerata. The sequence continues at coordinate 83,430 of PRKT01000699.1, forward strand.
TCAAATTTGGCAAATTTTTAAAATGACTGTACCCGTTTTATAGGTTATTTTTTTCTGTCAAAGTAGGCAATGCGATGTACAAGAATTTTTTGAACATGAAAACCAGGACCCACCCTCTCTCCCTTTCACAAAATCGTTTCTTAATACACATCAACGGTGTTAAATCTCAATTGATGCCTATTTGGAAGCAGGTCAAGAGTTGCCAAAAAAATGTACTGACAGTTGATTCACTAGTAATTGACAGTAAGTTATTAGTCAATTCAAAACAACCTGAAATTATAACTAATATTTTAATGTCATTATCCTTCTGCACATTAATTCTCTTGTAAAAGGTAATTTGAGGGTATACACTATCTTTGATGTCCAGAAAGACAATAGTTTTAAGGAAGAAACTGAAAAGAAGTGTGGCAAGGGGTCTAACCGAAAAGTAACTGGAAACACTAGACCACCAAAGTCATGGAAGTCTATTCTTCAGTGTGTCGAAAACAAAACTGAACTTTTTTTTGGGGGGGGAGGGGGGGTTAGCAGACACAATTATATTCGCGATTACAGAAGCAACTATCATTGTAGTAAAGGAAGAAAATGTTGTCAGTATTAACAAAGCTATAGATACCAACTTTATACCACCTTGCAACTATGAAGATGCTGACACCTGTATGTTCCTTCATGCAAAACATGCAGCACCGGGTGGTAGCAGATCAACACTCGGATACAGACGTTTTTGTTATAAGTGTAACTCTTTTTGATGAATTAAATGTGGATCAGTTATGAATGACATTTTGACAGTCGAGGATTTACGATGGATACCAATTTATGATGTTGTTAGATCAATGGAACCATATCAAAGGCATTACCATTCTTTCATGCATTAACAGGTTGTGATACAGAGTTGGCCTTTGTTTGGAAAGGTAAAAAGACAGCATGGTAGGCCATTAATATGTTTGAGAACGCCACAGAAATATTCCAATTCTGGAGCACCCCTTGTGACAATTTGAAGGAACCTCTAATCAATGCACTGGAAGAATTTGTTGTCATCATGTTCGATCAGCAATGGCAATATCGTTAATGGCGCTCGCCTTGATCCCCTCCCTAAAGAGCTGCTCGTGTAGAGGATAATTGGAGAACTGAATTGCAGATTGGTCACTTATGGGGTCAGTCACTATTCAAGTGGCTAACTTAACCCTCACATTCCAGTTGGGGTTGAGTAAAAAAAAATGCGTATTCTGGGTCCCACACTGGACAATCTTGCCTGCAATTGCTGCATAGTGTCAAGAACTACTAAAATGTGGTTGTAATATAACTTCAACTGCTTCAGGTCCGGATTACCTTGTAATTGCTTTATGCAGCTATAAACGGTTCAGAAGATTAAGTCAGTTATGTCATTAAAACAACTTTTGTTTGTATTTAAGCGCATGCGCAGTGTATGTAGATAAAAAATGAAGCTCAAATTATATCATATACCAATTTCCCTTTTATTTTTTCAGAAAAATAAAGTATTACCGAGTAATGTTCAAAATATTAGGAAAAAATATGAAAACAGACGCCATTTTGAAATAAGTGGCAGCCATCTTGAAAATGGCCGAAACTTGAATGGCCAACGATATTTCTTATTCATGTAATAGTCAAAGAACCTTCATGCAAAATTTTGTGCTTGTATCCGCAAGTGAAATATTTTCCCCCCTATCCGCTCCGCTATTTCTATCCTCGCCCTTTTGTTATTACGACACAATGTCAGTATATATTTCTTACGCTTCAGATTAAATTGCACTAAGGCCTATAGATCTATATTAATATAAAAAATTTTAAACCCCCATTGTGACGTCATTGTATTTAAAAATGACGTACTTGTATTTCTAAATTGTTTTATCGATAAGACTTTATAGACAAAGGCATTGCAACTAAATGTATAAAATAACATTGACTTGATATTCATAATATTGATTTAAGAATTCATCCTATAAAATTACGATTTTTCAGCGATAACTGCCGAGTAATATTACATCTTGTAGCACCATTCTGTCTTATTCATGTGTTTTGGTGGTTTAAAAATTAACACATTTTTAAAAAATAAGCATAGTCCGCAAAATAACACCATCGTAATTTTTTGCACAAAGAATGCTTTTTAATCAATATTTCATCTGAGAAAATATCAAAGTGGTGTTATGATGCGGACCTATTGATAAATGCTTTTAAGAAGTTGATTTTTAACGATTTTTCCGGAAATATGCATTCCATGCATGTTTTGACCGCCATAAAATAGTTAAACGGGGGCACATTCTTAAAATTTTGGTTTATATTTTAAGCAAGCATATATCCAACATTTATTTCCACTATAAAGTTTTGATTCAGTTGAAACTTAAATTTATGGAAATTCTCAGGGCCAAATATGATAAGAAGTGAATTTTGTTCTTTAAAACATAGACAATTAATAATATCTCATATATTTTTATTATGTTTTCATGTGAATCCATTATGTACGTCATATTTTGTAATACTCTATAAAAATAGTAAGATTTGATTTTTTTTTTACATTTTGAGATGCCCCCTCTGGTAACAAGACGGTAGAATTTTGTGTTTCTTACATATATTGTATAATATAGTATGACTCAACAAATATTATAGTTTGAACAAAATGTCTATTGTAGTATTTGTATAATAGCTTTAAAGTGCTAAAAATTGGCATTTTCCTATATAATCCTATAGTAAATGTACCTGTATTTTGAGACGGTCCCTCAAAAATACCTGGACGGTAGATTTCCCCCAAACTTTGCATGTACACTGAAGTTAATGCAAGTTATATATGGTATAAAAATGAAGAGTTTCGCTATTGTAGTTTTCCCACAATAAAACCATAGTCGGCCCCCTTAAATTCCTTTAGAGTAGCCTTTTTGACATAAAAATGTTGATCAAATCCTTTAAACTATTCTACTTCTCAACTGGGATTCTTAACATCATTTCAACCGAATATAACTCAAAACCCAAAAAGGTCATGGGAGTGGAAGGCCACATTGTTTTATCATCGGCTATTGAGGGGACACCTAACTGCTCGCATGGCCCCACAAAGAATGAAATGAGTCCGTCATATGTATTCCTACCTGCCCTACCAGGAAACAAAAATCATCTAAGTAATGTACAACAGGTTTCTGTCCAGACTGTTGCTTCAATATCCATGCCAAATGTGATGAAAATTCCTCAAAAAGACTACAAGACACCACAAAATATTTATTTTAAAACCTGAAAGCTCAAAGATCTGCTGGGTGAACAGGAAGCAACCTAAATGCAGACTTGAGGTCCATTTTATCCATCAAGGCCCCCTTATCCAACAAACTTAGTAGCCTAACCGCATCATCTAATGAGGAGTAATTGACTGAGGAAAAAGATGGATCAATAAAGGAATTAACAGTTTTCCGGTTAAGATAAATGATGAATCAACCTAAATGATCTAACTTTTTTCGGTACTAAACCTTCAGGTGAATTAAAGCCTAAGACTGGGAAAGGGTCTTGAATGGAATGGGCCAGTAACTCTTCCAACATTTTTTTTAAAACTTTTTTTTCAGAATTCCAAGCTCATTATCTCTAGCTGACTTAAAATTAAAACAATTAGTAGCTACCCTTTGGACCATTGAAATTTAGAAACCTTCATAAAACCCCTTTAGCAAAATTTTTGAACTCTTCCTATTATAATCAGAGTTTTGTAAATAAGCTGCAAGAACTTCTACTTTAACTGGGGAATAACCTAGATCCTGCAGATTGTGGTGCATTGGGGAATCATGCTCAAGGCTGGGTCGGTCTTGATGAAGGTCCCTGGTTCCTGTATTATAATGGGTATCTTTGACCTGAAAAATCTCTAGAAGCATATTGATATTTAGCAGACGGGCCTTTTTACATGGATAAGGCCCGCTACAGTTCAAACATTTATGTAAATAATGGCACTGCTGTTTTACACAAACCCGATAATTGTTATCGTCATAGCATTTAACACCCCCCCCCCCCTTAAAGGTTTTTGCACCAGACCAATAAACGATGGTACCATGTACAGTAGCTAAAGCTCCTGATCAACTATTCTTCATGAAACACTTGAATTTCTTGCCATTCTCATTTGAAATTGTTCATTATAAAACTTCCACCTTATTCTGACAGCCTACCTGCTAGCCCCTAGACAAACAGTGTGGGTGTATTTAAGCAAGCCAAAAAAGAAAATCTGTAGAGTGTACTGTGGCATAAACTTAAGAGAAAATCAAAAATGCATGTAAGTCTACTGCTGTACATTTGTAATTTTAACTGTAGCCCATGTCGGTTCAATTAATACTTGACCATTAGAGACTGTTAGTGTTTGCTTATCAACCATCGGACCGCATTGGATAGAAGCTGTCCTAAATCAATGTATTCGGCCTTAACATTTTTTTGTTTGATTTATTCTGTAGCAATTGCCCCCAAACTACCGCATATACCATCGATCTCATAACCTGTTGTATCAACATGATTGGCAGTCTCTACATTGACATCAGATTCACTGTTGGAACTAGTTGAAAAAGTAACCACACTTGTCGTAACCATGGTAACAATAATGTCTGTACAGGGTATGTTTTCCTCTGACGAAACTTCTGTAGATTCAACTGATCCGACTTTTTGGTTTAGGCCCAACCGTACGTGCTGATTTCCGCTTCGCCGACTTGGCAGCGGGTTTAACTCTAGGCATTTTCTGAAACTTCCAACTTTGTGATAAGAAATACAATATAGAAATAGGTCGTATGATAAAGTTATTATTATTATTTATTTTAATATTGACTCAGCGTTACGACTTAGACACTTTGTTAATAAAATCATTATTATTATATTTTGCTCAGATATTGACTAAGCGTTACGACTTTTCTGTTTTATAATACGCATGTGGTTTTTCAAAATCGAAAAACATCCGAAAAGTCATTTACATAATGATGCAAATACACACGAAAATAAAAATTGCTAGAAACATTCTCCTTAAATTTCATGCATAACATGAAATTTTTTAACACAATATAAAACAAATAAACAAAATTTTATCTTGAGATGCAGCATATGTCTGCTCCCCTTTATTCTCTAACGGAAAAAGGAAGTCCCAAGGATTTGACTAAAATACCAAAAGTTGAAAGAACGGGGAAATACTAATGACCCGATAACCCCAAATATGGGCCTCTCTAATAACGCGATTTAATTTTAAGCAATTAAATCGAAATAGTTCACATTTTATGAGTATGTTTCATTCATGTTTCGTATTTGTTTTATAATTACATTTATATATATTTATATATAAAATATACATGTAGCAATTTAACAAAAGATATAATATTTATATATGATAAACTATAGCAATTTCACACAAGATATTCTTGGGGGCACCAACGCATCAAGTCCAAAATTTCCCCTACGATTATACACTCCAAAGGTCAGGGCTGGGTTTCACAAAACAATCGTAAGATTTGTCCTAAGATAGATCTTGTGGCAATGCGACCGTGTACAGTTTGCAGCTGTTTGAAATAACATTTTTGCTTTGTTTGCTTTGATCGTTTTTTTTCAAACAGCTGCAAACTGTACACGGTCGCTCTGCCACAACATAAACAAGCAATAGCGGTCAGTGAAAACGACAATAGGTTCATGACTGTGTACTCCGAGTTACTTACTTGTAAACATCATTGGCTTTGATGTTCTTCCAGAACCGTTAGGGTTTTGAAAACCAGTTACATGTATTTCAATCAAAACACTGTATCAAAACTTTAATTGACAGATTAGATTGTGCATAATGAGATGGTTACTTTTATATCCATCATGGACTTAAATAATAAGAAGTCGTTTTAATATGCTTATAAAATACTTTGTAGCATATTTTAGGATATACAAAAAACTGTATGAATAAATTAAAACGAATAAATCAAATTTTGGGGATTTTGACAATTTATTCACGATTGTTTAAATCTAGTATATTTTACAAACACAGTTATTTCGATCAAAGATGTTTCAAAGTAGATCAAATCAAAAATAGAAAGTTTTTACTAAGTATTTGTTAAAAAAAAAAGAGTTTTGAAGACTCTATCATTTTTACTCTTAAATGCAACAAAAATATATTTGAACTCTTTTTCTTGGCTAGGGACAGGGACTAGATACGGAGATCAGAGAATGTCAGGGGACGACAGGAAGTAGACAGGGTAGGCAGTGACAACGACAGGAACTGGACAGGGAGAGCAGGGAAAACGACAGGGGATCATAGGAGAAATTCAGGGAGAGAAAGGAAAATGTCAGGACTGAAAGGGGGACAACAGGGGATTTTTTTTAATCTAAGGGGATATTTAATTCAGTAGTGTTACAAAAGTAAGTCTTGTTACTAAGTACATGTACTAAGTACTGAGGACCCAAGACATAGTTGACATTCTTCATAACCCAAGATGCATCAACTCAGATGATTCTATGCGAAGAAGTACATGAAGACGAATTTGTTCCGAATTTCAAATGAATCACCGTGCCAATTTCGAGTCGACATGATATGACATGTTCAGATGCATCAATTGACTAGATTTAATATACTGGGTATTTTGAGGACCCAATATGCATCATTTGGCAAAGATTGAAGATCATAGACCTTAAATTAACCAGAACATGCCTAAAACTTAATTAGAAAACCTATAAATACATGTACATATAGTGGGGATTTTGATGTAGGATAGAAATATCTTCATGAACAATTTTCCTATTTTTTTTATGCACCCGCAAACGATGTTTTGGGGTAAATAGTTTTTGTCGTGTCTGTCTGTCTTTCTGTTTGTCTGTCTCTCTGTCTGTTTGTCCGCAAAAATTTGACCTTGCCCATAACTTTTGATGAAGTGGAACTTTGACTTTTATATTTCACATATGTATTCCTTGTGACTAGACCATTTTTTGAGTACCACCAAATTTGACCTTTTAACCTTGACCTCGGAGTTTGACCCACTTTTACACAAAACTTCCAAACTTTTACGTTGGCCATATCCTTTGAACAGTATAAATCAGGACTTTTATACTTCACATATATTTTTGTGGCAAGACCTTACATTTAGTATTATCAAATTTGACCTTTCAACCTTGACCTTGGAGATATTCATACTTATGAAAAAACTTTAACCTTGACCATAACTTTTTAATGATAATGGCTAGGGCTTTTATACTTCAAATATGTTATTCTTGTAAAAAGACGCTTTATTGAATACCAAGAAGTTTGACCCTTTGACCTTAGAGTTTGACCTACATTTAAAATACAACATTGGCCGAAATTTTCCAAGGGTTAGGAAGAGGGTTTTTATACTTCACATTTTTAATCCTAGTGATAAGACCTTAAATACACAAAATTTGTCTAAACTTCGACATTTATTCTGTTCCATGTACAATTATAAGTTTTCAGTTAAACTAAATAAAACATGCAACTGTTGTTTAAAATTCAGATTTACGACTCTTTCTTATTCAACAACAACAACAAAAAATTACATGCATTGATGATACTGAGTGTAAAAAATATTATACATATAAAGAAAGGAAGAGTAGTTTGAAATGTTTTTTAATCCGAGGTCTTGACGAAAATTGATTTTGCATTATCATATGTCAAGAAAACTGCACAGGAATTAACACCAATCAAACCGAATAACACAATTGTTAAACACACCAATGCCAGATCTAAATCCGGGGCATTTTTATTTCATTTATTGTAGACCCAGAACCCTCTGGAAGAAAAGTGACACAAGTTCAGCCAACAAAGCTACATTAATTGAAAAGATATACATGTATATCCGGCATCCTCCTTTTTTTGCTATGTGTTGAAAAGATCGATAACTTGTAAATACTGTTGCACCCTCCCCTTTCCCACCACCACCACCACAAAAAAAAAACGTAATAAAGCATAAATAGAAATAAATACATACATGTATATTTTTTAATCAATTTTGGAAGGTCGGAAATGTACCGTATTTGACAAGCACACGTACATTATTTATTTCACATTCAGAAAAAAATGCACCCCCCGGATCTGTTTTTATGTGCGTGATTGTAATCACAATATTTGTTCATCTGAGTGTAAATCAAGTCCAAATAAAATACATTTCCAAAATATTTTAATCAGTTTGGATTTTCCCGATCTACTGCTTAATCTAACGTAGCAAGAAGAAAATCCATGTTCGTAATTTTCACCAGGAAGATCACATGCAGGTGAACATAACCTAATTTTTTTCCACACAACGCTAGATCTTGGAAAATTAGAGAACTAGTAGTATTTATCATATAAACACTTTTGTCGAATGATTTAAAAAACGTTCTGACATGTTTTTTTTTATTCGTATGTGCATGGGAAAATATTTAATCGTTATCATTTAGTAGACCAGGTCCAAGACAACTCTTTGGCAGTGTAGATGCAATGTGAAAAAAAGAGAAATAATAGTAAAGTTTATTTTGTCAATATATTGAGATTCCTTCAGGAGACAATAAAATGATGAAAAGCGTTGTATAAAAATGCAATTTTTAATTTGCTGTTCGAATCAATATCCTTAAACAACGTTTGTAATAATAAATGATACAGGGTTTAAAGTGCTTAATGAAAGATACAAAGAAATCATTAAATGAATGATGTTGACACTGCAAAGTAAACATAATTATGTTTGTCTGAAAAGCCCCTAAATTTTTGTATGTCATTTAGCATTGCGGTGATATAGGTCTATATCTCATTACTTTCCATGTATTTGAGCGGTCACCCATCCAAGGGTTAAACAGGCTCGCCGTTGCTTAACTTGCCTGAAATAGAGACAAAGAAAGAGACTCGACCGCATCAATAGAAAAGCTACCTCACCAGCGATGAAGTATACATGTAAGTTCCCTATACTAGTATACTGTCTGTTACAGATGTCAAACTCAAAAGTCAAATATATCTTGTATAAAAAAGGTTTTCTAGATAACTTTGGAAATATCTTGTATAAAAAGGGTTTCAAAATAACTTGTCCTCTTTTATCCTTAGCAGTGAAACTTAAAACTTCTCAATGTTTAAATCTAAATACATTGAATGTTTATATGTTGTTAAACGTCCGTCTTGAGAATTTTTCAACTCATAAAGGAGACGCCACCACTCGCCGGTGGAGAGCTGCATATTCCTTTAACTGGCACTTAGGGCCTTTGAGCGGCGAGGGATCTTTTTCGTGCCAGCACTTACATGTACTGCGACACGGGACCGCGGTTTACAGACTCATCCGAAGGACCGGTCTCCATGTAAATTTAACTAGAAGAATAAGACACAAAAGTAACCTACTTAACCCCCCACCCCACCCACATTCAGAACACGTGGACTCCTTGCAAGTTGGTTGGTAAGGATGGTCAGATGTTCGAATATTTGATGTTAATGAAGTGACAGAGGATGGCCTGCATTCCTCCCCATTCTGTTAACAATGGAACTTCTTTGTATGTGTGTAAAATGTTGGGTAGACTGGGATAGAATGCTAATATATGAGAAGCATTTTATTCGAAAAACAGTCCAATGTACAGATTTTGCACGTGAAACGTGTTCTCTTTTCTATAATTTTTTTTATACGTTTATTTTTCTATGAAGACGGCAATAAAATGTTGTACATTGGTGTCTGTATGGTTCGAGGACTTTAAAAGCTGCTCAAATTAGGCCCCTGACTTACACATTTTTCTTTGTCTCTAAAATATTTTTTTTTTTTGCTTTGACTAACTGCTACATTTTCAGAGGATCTTCATGATATTTAAGTTTTGACCTGTGAAACTTAACTTGCCTCATAATAACCTGTTGTTTTGTTTTGTTTTGTTTTTTTACTGTGACATGTATGTTTTTTTAACAACAGATCGGATCGCATAACTGACTTAAATATTGAGAAATTCTAAATCTAACTTTCACTTTCATAGATCTATGCGTAAAGCACAAATAATTTTATTTGGCAATCTTCTATATATTACATGTAATTACATTAGATTACGCGTACGTGATTGTATTGTAGATAATATACATTTTTAAAAAAAGCTGAATCATATGCCTTACCCTTTTCTATGTTTTTCAGGTCATGTTTTTATTATTCATTTCATAATTTGAAATCTGAAAAGTACACACTATAACTATTCATAAATTACAGATTTAACATGTATATATCTAGTCTAAATTGCCTTTATACTAGTATCTTTATATTTATTCTTTCATTGCCCCCTCCCCCTTTCCCTAATATATTTTAACAAATGAGGACATGATTAAGCAAAGAAAATGCATATGTAGTTCAGCATTCAGAGAAAAAAGGATAAATGATACTCATTATTTACATTGAAATACCATACCTTACAAAATCCTTACATCGTGTTCATTTATAAAAGCGCAAGCCCCTGCCCTTGATGTTGTCTCTTGGTTGGTGTTTTGAACGCAAAGGTTGGACAAGTAATTAACATCAATTATCAAAATTATGAATAAATGGGAATTAAAATATTTTTGTTGTTGCTGGTTTTGAAAGATTTGGGCTGAACTTAAAATAAAATTAAAAGTTAATATTGCTGTATTAAAAACCTATCAATTATTTGTGATGTTTTCGCTAAGTCAGCGAATCATCGGAACATTTGAACTCCATCGACATATTTTTAATAAATATCAGAAAAGAAAAAACGGAACTTTTAAATAAAAAATTATATTTTACAACAAGTTAAGCACATATGTAAGTCAGAACGGCAATACAACACCAAGTTATTGCGCATAAGTAATTCATGTTTTTATTACGTTGTTTTAACGACGACGTCGCTACAAGAAAAAAATTGTAAAATTTACGTTAACTGTATAAATGATCCATATTTTGAATACCTGTTAATCCGTAACGGAGCAAGATACACCCAAAATATTTACAGGTTATATTCAACTAAGGTTCTACATCATTTTTCAAGAAAAAAGTCATTTTCGAAAATTTTTGACATAAGGGGGGTTTTTGCTTGGAACGGCTCAATTAATGAAAACTAACGATGTCAACGAATAATCGATTATTCGACAATCAGTCGAATGGACAGACGATCAAATAATGAAACCACTTTTGAATATCTAATAAAGGCAAAAAAAGGAGGTGTTTAAGAATTCTCAATTTACAATTGTTAAGCGTCATTCCTCAAACCATTATAATATCCGTCTGCAAACGAATAAGGGCTTAAACACAGTCACAGTACATAAAAAGTTTCAACTTTGTTTACTTGGAAAGAACAGTAATGATATGCCGCGATAATGATTTCTAAATAATTGGCCTTTTTGTTATTGTAGACTATTAAATTATGCAGCGTTTTACTGGACTTTGAAAATTATTAATTGCACTTGAATCAATTACGAGGGTTGATCCAAAAGTAATGTCACAGTGTCCATATCTTTTATTTTTGTCGTCATATTATGAAATACAATATACCAAAAGATGCACAAATATAAATCTAATTAACATTGAAATTTTAATTCAATAATGTTTATTTGAATTTATTTTATAGATGTTTAAAACATAGAGCATAAGTGGTGTCGCCGCGTCACAACGGAACGTCACGTTTTAAAGTGTATTTTTTCTCAGAATGAAAAAGACAAACACATTAAAAAGATTCTAAAAGAGCACCTAATTTCCCAACTTTATTCCAAAGACACAATTACCCTCATTTTCTAATCTTTAATTGAAAATTGAATAACGGCATTGGTATTTGTGATCATAAACATAGTTGTTTTACTCTGTTAAATTGAACAAAGGGATTGTCGAAATGTGGAAAAAAAGGCTCAACGAGTTGTAATGCATTTTTGCTTCAAAATAAAGGAATCATCACTAGCGACATTTTTGTTAATCAGTCAGACTTGCAGAATAAAGAATGTAAATAAGACACATCCTAATGATGGTCTCCGCAATTTTGGGCGGGTGATTGGTCACTGAATGATTAGCAGAGAACAATTAAAGAAGACCGAAAGATAGGAGATCGGACGGAAACGTTCAATGGTGTCTGACGTTGTCAAAAACACAGAGTAACAGGATAGAGTAACGTGAATTTTTAAATGTGACTTGTGAATTTTCAAATTTGACGTATGCTACTGTTCAAAACATTTTGACAGAGGGCTTAATTATGAAAAGAGTGAGTGTATAGTGGTACCAAGAATTCTTAAAGAAAGTGGAATTTGTGAAAGTGTTTAAATTACGAATCACAAATATTTTTTAATGAAACGAAGGGGAAACGCTTAAAAGTATGACGGTGTGTAAGCGTCATATGACGTTATATTTAGATGCGGCGACTACCATAAACGCGCATTGTTTAAAATCCCATATTTTGAAAAGTATACATCATATTCCTTTGAATTTTTCAGGTCTGATTTGAAATTAATAAAGCTTCCATCATGTGTTATTTTGTTGCTTTACGTCGATTTATAGCAATTTTATCAAAGTTGTGACATTACTTTTGAATCAACCCTCGTATCAATTTATTTATTACCTCTAAGAATGTTTAAATTACGCTATATGAAAACAGAATAGCCATGGTGTGTTGAAACTTCGATAATTATTACAACAATTATTTCCTTCCCTTTTGCAATTTATTTTAAATACTGTAGATTCCTAAATATACGCGTGGAATTTATTATCACGTAATTTGGCGAGAAGCACCACACGCGAAATCAAAATCCTCGCCTTTATTTCTATGGTGCTGAAATCCATGTAAAATCTTTTTATCAATCCTCCATTCGCGAATTATTATTCTCGCGATTTGCCGTTGAAGAGCCCATTCGCGATAATAAGTACTCGCGAACAATAAGGAATCTACAGTATGTAAGGTTTAAAACACTGTGCTGACAAATCTTTACGCGTAATAGAACGAAAGAATGTACATACCACTTTATTAATGTGATTTACGAGAATTCATACATTTTGAAGAATCAGTTGATGGTGCAAATCTATTTCATTTCTACATCTTATCCCAACTTAAGGATCTGAATATCGGTGCGTAATACAGAGTATACGCATTTGATGTTAATTTTTACAGAAATTTACGAAGAGGGTGTTTATTTTATAAATACGCTATTGATAAGATTTTAAAAAATGCTCCGAAAAGTCGACTAACGTTCGAATAATGCAATCGGATATTCGACTAAATAATATAAATATTTTGACATCCCTGTTAAGTATGTATTTTTAATACCATGATTAAATGATATAGATTTTTTAATAGAATATTTTAGATAATGCTGTAATTAAAATATGTTTTGATACCCTCCATAGATTCGACTATCTTTCAACAGTACATGTTATACACAGGACATAGAATTCAACTTAACAATGTTTTTGTCATTTAAGTATTTTAATAATCGCACTGCATCCTCATTGTGCATATTTTATGTTTATCTAAGATTTTTTTTTATATTTTTGCTGATTTAGCTTAATATTCTATTTGCTTTTGAGAAGAATCTTCGTTTCATAAATTCCACTTTTGTGTACATTTGTATGAATTCACTTTTATAATTTTTTTTTTCAATTTCTGAATCCTTTAAATCAATCTTTACAGCTTTGTATTACTGGACTTAAAAAAAGATGACAAAGATTCCACAAAGTGTATTTTTATAAATAAAATTAAATAAAATCGGTGCATCTGGAGAGGAAAATTGTCAAAGATTAAATGATGACGACAGGACACAGATAAGTTCCTGGACGAAAAATAAACAAATAAACTGGTGTTTAAATGTTGGTCATTTTTAACATAGACTATAACCTACGGTTTATTTACATATTCTTTTTCTTTGTGATTTGTTTTAGTTTTATATGTGTAGCTTTTAATATTTTTTAATCTTTTAAACACATTTTCCTAACTATAAAAAATAATTAAAATTAATTGCTTGGTGTTTTTTTATACAAGAAGGCTTAACCTTTTCTGTAAGACAAAGAATAATTTTCAGCTCAACTGAGTCGATTAGCCTAGGATCTCGGATCAAAGAGTGTACGATGTCCTTCTGTCGTGTGGCGTATGTAGATATTATATCTCACGTTTTTGACTTCTTCAACAGAGTCAATGGTAAAATTTCAACCGAACTGACTACAAAGGCTGATGTTGAACATGTCAATTCTTACAGCGTAAAACACATGTTTCCAATACATCATACTCGTACGACTTACTTTATTCCTGTACGCCACTTCCACCACATTTCTTTAAAATTTTGACATATTTTTTTGATACTTTGCCTTTCTTGCATCCCTATATAAACCCTGATGTGTAAAATTAATTCGTCTTGTTTTTGCTCTCGGCATTTACACATCTCCGATAGCAACGTTTTGGGACACCATTTTTGCACAAAACGACCTTTGATTATAACGGAGACCGTTTTATCTGATATCTTATTCCCTAAACTTGGTTTGCAAGATAAAATGTTTAATTTACAGCTTTTTACTACTTAAACTATTTACGGTTATAAAAATACACATTAAGCAAAATTAGCAGAGGATATCCAGATTTCATTGCATGCATGTGATAGTATTAATTTCCATATAATTTCACTCATTGCACACACGCACATTCATGATAACCTTGTTTTTTTCAGCACTGTCATATTCTATCATATATGTACATCCTGAGTATCAAAACAATTTACAAAAATTCAGGGTTTATCGAGTTAATAAAAATAGATTTTTATAAAAAGTGAAATGTTACAACAATTCTATTTTTGTTGCAAGTACTAGCTGTTGACCTTTCAGTTTTGAATAAATTAAGAACCGATGTAGTTCCTTGGCTGGATTGTGAAAGTTGTTTACGATCTGTTGTACAGAAGGTGAAATTTCTCTCTTCAGGGACTGTCACATTCGACTTAATAAAGCCGTACGAGGAAGGCGTTGTCACCCAGTGAAATACGTTTAAATGAAGAGTTGTGTAATTAATCCCTGTATACAAGTTGTCTTACCGTGTACACAAACTTATATGTACTAGGTAAAAGCAACATGTGACCCCATCTTCTTGATGGTCCTTAATTAACTGCTATTTGTATCTTTGAACAGAAACTCAAGAGGAATGTTTGAATGGTGTTTAATAATATTTCTCGTCTAGGAGCAAATAAAAAAAAACAGACTGAAAAAGTCTTCCTTGTCTCTTCCACTAGATTTATAGATATTGAAAGTACATAAAATAATGTTAACAAGATTGTTAAAATGAAAAAAAATGTATTCACTCAAACGCTCAGGACTTTTCACTTTCGTACAAACAGTTTAAATAAAGGCATTTAGACTGAAAAAAAATCTTTTTTGATTAATCTTAATAAACCAGTCTTTCATTTGAACAAGCGATCTGATTTTTTTGGTTTTGTTTTCTTTATTTTTATCAGTTTAAAATGATCGATCGGGAAATGACAACTCCCAACACCATGGCAATGAAACTAAGGACAGGTGCACCAGAACCGGCTAAAAATAAATTGAAAAAATATATCTTTGACACAAATATTAAATAATAACTGTATAATTGATTTTAAAAACAATGCTCCATTTACTGAACATGAGCTATTGTATTTTATTTATTAAAATTGGTTTTTGAAGAATTCTTACTTTGTTTTTTGAAAAAATGACAAAATGCATATGTTAAACTTTATCATTTTTGTTTGGAGATTTGAATTGTTAATGAAAAATCGAACGATACTCACAACACCCTGCCTGCGACAAGGCCTTTCTCGCAGGGTCCACTGTTTTGTCGACATCAACACCACATTTCTTTGCGGCGGCTTCTAGACAAGTCTTGTAGACATTGGCGGCCCTATAGCATAGATAGTAAAAAAGAAATTCGATCATGCAGATGTAAAAGGAGATGCTCACTGCTTACTCCTCAATCGCACCTGATCCTACTTCTGATGTATCGGAGGTCTGTGTTTACCCTGCTCCTTTTTGTATTGTTTTATGGACTTAAATATTGAATTCTGTTCATCATATCTTTATCTTTTTTCGTTCAGATCCCTTTCTGTCATAGGAAGAGGAGACCATGGTTCAATCTAGTTCGCTGACACACACGGTCTGTTCAGAAGGGGGTGATGGCGTTTAATATGACCAATCATGGCTATGTTGTTCAGGAAAAGATTGTTTAAAGATTTCTTCTATATATTCCTTTAAAGAACAACTTGGATCTACATTGTTGCCCCAACCTACCCCTGGGGGTCATGCTTTGAACAAACGTGAATCTACACTTACTGAGGATGCTTTCACATCCATAAGTATCATCTTTCCCAAACTAGAGGTTCATGTGGAAATTTATCAAACACGCTGATAATTTTTTACTAATTCTTAATTAAGACCCTTATAAGACGGCGGAGTCCTTCCTTTGAGCAAACTTGAATCCACTTTACCCAAGGATACTTTGAGGCAAGTTCGTTTAAAATTGCCCAGTGGTTCTCAAGAAGAAGTGGAAAAATGTTTAAAGTTTATAGACGGACAGAGGGATGGACAGACGGACTACAGATAAAATGTGACCAGAAAAGCTCACTTAAACTTTAACCTCAGGTGAGCTAAATACCTGTTAATATTGTAGAACATTCTATCTAAGAGAATGCCTTTCTGGGGGCATCTTTTATTTCATTAGTCTCACCACCACATTTCTTTTTAGTGGCTTTTAGAGAAATCAGTTTGACATTTCTAACAGCTCATGTTTTAAAAAGGAAAGATGACTGGTTTAACGAGTTACACGTCAGTTATAAACAAATTTGACAGTTTAGTTTCGAAATACAGGCTTTGTGTAGAATGAAATGGCCAACAAAATGCTAAAAGAAGTTTAACTTTTTACTATATCAGAATTTCCTTGTCGAGGTTTATATTTCCTCTTTCCTGTAAACGTTAACTCAAATCAGTACCGAAAATTATACTAGAACTATCTCAGTTGAGAGTAACTTAAACATTTTCAACGAATTTACCAACGACAGCAACTTATCCCACACAATGACTAAAACCTTTACTTGGGGCATATTTTTGTGATATTAGATAGATCACCTTAATTGAGACAACATGAACTTACTCGCATACTTTGTCCGTGTCTTTTCCTGCTGATGCTAGAGCGGAACTGTACTTTGAGGCACACGCCGTGGCATCTTGACAGCCCTGGGCATCTATCACTGGGTAATAAAAGACAACATTAATAATAAACTTAGTTAATTCCTGGATTTTATAATTAAATGATAATAAGATGAAGACCACTATGACCTACAATCAAACCCAGAGCCATGAAGGTCATGAATAAAATAACCTAACCAAGTACAAATTGATATTTCTAAAAATAGAAATTGTTATTTTCAAAATTGAAAACACAGTTTGAAATATGTGTCCTTTATTTTTCACGTCGCTTTCTTTTTTTTTAAAGAAATGTCATGAATATATAACATAGTTTTGAAATATTTGTTCCATATTTTTCACGTCGCTGTCTAATTTTGTTTTAAAATAATGTAATGAATATTTTCTAACGAATTTAAAAATCCATGACCTTGTATTTCAAATCTAATTAAAATGAAATGTTCCGAATCTGATACCGCTTTTTTAATTGGATAAAATAATGTAGAATATATCCAATCTACAAGACAGGAGTTCGGAAAGAAAAATATCATTTGCAAATGATAAGGTCATTATGAAGTGACCCCTAGTGGGATGTTGTTAGATGTTTTAGAAGCGGAAGCGGTTAACATTTATTAAATAAGTTGCTAGGGTTTCACCGAACAATATAAGCTGAGAAAAAGACTTAGGACAAATTTTTTACATCTTGAGTACTGTTATTGCTTGATTTTAAAATCTTCCGCATTTGTAGTAAATTTCTCAATACAAACACATTGGAAAATATTTGGTTTGATATTCAATATTTTTAGTAATAACCTGAAATTTTGGTTTATGTCTGTTCTCCGTTTATGGTCTTTAGGCTAGATAAAAGTTTACCCGTTGTACGATTATAACATCCTACGTCTAAAACATTGAAATTTGTCCAATTTGTTTCGGAATAGAAAGGGTATCGGATTACAGAGCGTAATAACAATCAAGAGAGTAAAATAAATAAAACAATCAGAATTCATTGTGTGACGAAATAGGCAGGTGTCGGATAAGACATTGAATTCTCAAATAATTTATGTAGTAATTCAGAATGTGGCTCATTATATTTTGACTGTGCACACAATGGATAAGGTTGAACGAAGAATTGCATCCCCCACCAAAAAATAAAACAACAACAACAACAACAAACAAACAAAGTAAGAGGTTTGTTTTACCTTTCACAACAACACTGACGGTCAACAGGACGACAAGGAGGGAAGCGCCACCTGGTGCAGACATTCTGGGACACCTCTGTAATCTATCATTTAATGGTTAATTAGAAATAAATCTTTAAATAATGGGAATAAATATAAAAACTTACATTTCCAATGTCTTTGTCTGAGATAAAACTACAAATAGTTAATATAATTTATTTCTGAATTAATGTCCTGGTTCATCAAAAGGCGCAGTTAAAAAAATATCACGTGCAGGGTGGGGTTTGTAGCAAATTGAAAGGCGGAATCAAGAGCATGTAGATATAAGGAATAATTGTCAGATTTTTCGATTTCATGACGATGATCAATCGATTGGCTTGTGAGTAATTTTACCGACGGTTTATGCAAATTATCACGCAAGCTAATCGATTAATCACATGATGAAAAAGAAGAAGTAGACATGCAACTATCACTTAAATAAACAAAAGACTTGACGTCATATACTTCATAAGAATGGGGTGCGAATAACACTGTTTAAAAATCGTATCCGGTGCATGTGGCGTATATAGGCAAAAAGGCTGTAGCCTACACTTCATTTTATCAGGAATAAAAAAAATGGTTGAATAAAGGGGCGTGTAGTTAATATTAATCGTACCTTTAATTCTTTTTTTTTTGGCGAATGCCGAAAATCATTCATAGCAATCTGTACTTTTTATCTTTATTCGATTATGTTTGCAGTTTTTTCTTTAAAGGGGCATAGGCAGAGTTTCAAATTAAAATTTTCAAATATATTTGACTATTATTACAAATAATTTAACTAAGGTTTTTTTAATGATCATCAGAAAACTTAACTCCAGTTGTCGAGATACAAGAATAAGAGCTCCAAACCTTTGTTATGTAAACTGGGCCCGTGTCATGTTTTGTTTACAAAGATTAAAATACTAATATATGTTCGTTTAAGGCAGAAAATTTCAATAAAGAAGTTTACAACAATTAGACACTTTCTATTGATTTGCTGAATTTCATTTTGTTATAAATTTTATTTTCTGTATGTAAACAAAAACAAGGCTGTATGTAAACAAAAACAAGGCACGAGCCTTGTTTACATTTTTAAGAACTTTAAGTTTTGTATCTAGTTTGTAAATCAATAAATGATGTTCAAATTGTTGCTGATCATTAGATGATACCTTTGTTAGAAATTGTAAGCATTGTAACTGGTTTTAAAAATCCAGTTGAAACGGTGTCCATGTCAAACCATTCCCTTAGCTTAACATTTTTGGAGCCACGGTTTTGCTTTACATTTAAAATAAATCTATTTCAATAGCTGACACTTTTTAAAGGAAAGTTCAAGTGTTATTGATATTAAGCCTGTATCAGAAAATTTCATCGAAAGCAACAGGGGTCCATTATAAGTACAGGAAACAAAATTGATAACTTTAGTTTTATCTGATAAGTTGGAAATATAAATATATCGATCAAATTTTGATTATTGACTCAGTAAGGAAGTTTCTAAATTTTCTAAAGAGAGTAAAATGATAAGTTAAGAGTCCCTATATTTTTTAAGTCGTCTTCAAATCACGATATTAACTGTAAATTCGTATGCCAAATTATTTTCACTGTTAAAATTAAAATTGTAGATGTCTAAGTTTGTAAAAATGCTCCTTTTGGCCTACCACCCTCCAATACCTATAGAGGTGAAGCTCCTTGTCCACCCACACTATGCACTAGCCTACACATTAGCAATATGGATTGATTGATTGGTTGTGAGTTGTTTAACGTCCCTCTCGAGAATTTTTTCACTCATATGGAGACGCTACCATTTGCCGGCGGAGAGCTGAAAATTGTATCCTATACCTGGCATTCAGGGTCATCGAGCAGGGAGGGATGTTTTTCCTGTCATCACCAACAAGTACTGTGGGACGGGACCTCTGTTTTATATGGTCTCATCTGATAGACCGGTCTCCACGTCCCACAGTGGAATTCAAATTCGCAAGGTTAAGATTTACGCCTTACTTCGCGACTCTAGAACAAACGCTCTAACCACTGCGCCACACAGGCGACTCGCAGAATGGAATAAACGCCACTGTTATAGATGTCTCTGTTAACTGGTGACTGGATTCAAATTAGGAATATAAATTTTAATTTAATTTATCAGTTTGAATTAAATTTTTGGAATGAAAGAAAATTGTTGAAATTTTTCTCCAAATTTCGTAGTTTCATAATAGTTTCTAAATATATACAGTTATTTCTCTGGTAATAACAAATCAATTTTTTTTTATTTGTTACGTATAATATGCGGCGTTCATATCCAATCTTCTAGTTTTTTTTAATTCCGAGAGTATTATATATTTAACATATATTATATTTCAATCCAAACTTTGTAAAAGCAAGCATGAGAGATAAAATTCATTTTTAAAGTATCAATATGTTCTCTGAGAGAAAAACAAACACATTGATAGACTGGTTTTTGCGGTTATAATAAATTTAACATTGCTAGTGTACAATGCTCTTCTGCAATTTGCGTTATTAATCATATTATTAAAACAAAAAAATATGTACATATAACAAAAAGTAATAAAAAGAATGTGATGGTTATTATTAACAAGCTTTAGTTTTAAAACAAACTTTACTTTACCTATATGACACCAACTTTGGAGCAGTTAATGACAAAATCACGGAGCTTCCCGACACAGGAATAAAACAAGCTTTTTATAGATGTTCTGTCTTCCGCCTGCCATTGTGATTGGATAGTACGTTTTTGTCATGTGATTTTCATAATTTAAGGTCATCTGTCCTTATAAAAAAGACATAATAGTGATGTTACCGTTTCTTAGATTTATTTTTCCTGATTCTTTATTTTGCTCACGTAATTTTACAAGGTCTAATTGCGTGTTTAAATGAGTTTTGCAAGAACAATACATTGTAAACTCAAATAATTTCATCCGGAATATAAAATGAAATTGTGACGCTGGATAACATAAAAAAAGAAAAATTTATAACTTTAAAATTTTCAGGGATTAGAGATCCTTATAAAATACTAGCCAAGATGTGACTTTTGTAATTGGTATACTTCTTTTTCATTGAAGTAAATTTCGAATATAGATTTTTGAAAATTATACATGATTGTATAATTTCCTTTTTTGATTTGCATAGGATAATGAGAGATTCTATTAGTTCCCTACCGGTGAACCAGATGGGAATGTAGGTTTCCTCTGAGTCAGTACTTCTGTCTTTCTGTGTGACTTCCCACAAGAATTTTCAGACAAAATGAGGGAAACACCCTTACTGAATAATCAGAATTCGATCAAAACGTTGAATTTACTAATACAGTAACCAAAATAATTCAAGTTATCAATTTCGTTTCCTGCACATATTATTTGCTCCTGTTGTTTTGACTAAATTTTCTTATACAAACTTAATGTTCACTAACTTGAACTTTGATTTAAACATGTCAAGCTTAAAAAATAGTTTTGTCATTTAAGCAAGTTCTGATTGCTAAGAATGATTTTCTGGCCGCTGCAACAAAATAATTCAGTAAGTAATTTATTATCTACTCTGATCCTCGGCCCTTCATTCAACCAGATTTTTATTCTTGATGAAATGATGTGTTAGCTATAGCACTTTTGCCGAAATGGAACATACGCCACTGGTGGTTATTTAGTTCGATTTTTAGTAGTAACCAGAATACATTTGTTGGTTCGAAACTAGTATTCCAAATTCAATACTCGTAGAGATGCTTGGTAAAATACGCTTGTTAGAATACGAAATATATAATTTATTTTAAAAAATCCCGAAAGGTTTTCTAGACATTCGTATTTTTTTTACTCTGAATAAGCTAATGGTGGGGGCGTTGGAATTATTATGCAGGTCAGCCAAATTCACTCCCAGAATGTCAGAGTATTTTATCACTTGGTTTAGCTTAAAATTACCTTTATTATTTTTGTTAAAACACTTTGTTACTGATGAAAATTTGCATTATTTTCATAGTTTTCATTAAAAAAAACCTTGCGATAGTTCTTTAAGATTACCGAAAACGTAGAAACTACTTGTACATTTACACGTAATTCACAAACGCTCTAAACTAAACACTGTTGTTTCCTAAAGATGTGATATATATCAGGAATGTAAGTTAGAGGAATTGCATCACTGTCATTATCGGCCGCAGCAGCGGCCTAACTATTTGTGCTTATGTTAGAAAGTACACATGGGGAAATAAGATGTAATCATTTCCTTACTTCAGTAAAATGATTCTTGAATGATAACATGTATAAAATCACGAGTAAATTATTTTTTAAAATTTGCTTCAAACTAAATTTAATCGTTGTTATTATGTTTCAATTTCATAATCATATTGCATTAGATGATTAATAGTTTATAGTTGAATACTTCAGTAAAAAGTCCAATCCTGGGAGTGTGGATGATAGGAAAGGAAATCGTCATGATTTTCCGTATAATAATGATGTGGTCAAAGTGCATGAATGAAAATTTGAAAAGTTGTTAATCTTGTATAAAATTGTTTGAATATGCTACAGCTGCGAATGACAAACAAGTTATTTTTTTTTAAATTTTCACCACGCCATGCAGCAAAGCACACTCTGCAGAAACCATATAGGCATTATCACGTGACAACAATCCATGCAGGGTCTCAGCACGTGGTTAATCTTGAGGGGTCTATAGGGGTCTACATGAACATCTTCATTTTGATCACAATAATTTCTCATATTTATCATAGACTTTTTTACCTTGATAAATCAATAGACTTTCAAAAAGCATGGCAGAAAAAAAAAACAATCAATATTAAAATTAATTTCTAATACAATGTATTACGTTGGAAATGTTTCATTTGTAATTGCCTTTCAAATGAATAGAAAACAAACAAAGAATACACATTTGAAATAAAATACTAAATCAATTTTGATTGAATTTTTTTTAATAATTTGTAATATTTTTTCATATCTGCAAATTTCTAAATAGATTTACTTTTTATATGAAAAAAAAACAAACTTTTAACCTGCCTGTTCAGGCAATCAAAACATAGATAATGACATAAACATTGCGCAGGTATGATGGTTTTTAAATTTAAAAAAATTGGTGGTTTGGTTTAAATTTTCTATTTTTTAAAATCCTTTTTTAAAATTAAATTTATGTTTTCATCTTTTTAAATGGTGATGGGCGCTCTTTCCCTGTGTGAATTCCTCGCTTTTTTAAAAAATTTATTTTATACAAATAGAGATATATATCAAATTCTTACATTTTTCAAACATTCCTATTTTTGTATGTTTTAGTTTCATCCTGTGCTGTTTGATATTAAAGAGAATGCAATGGAAAATATTAAAGGGATGTTAAATGTATTGATATGAACTAAAACATTTTTTTAATAGGAATGTAGATTCAATAATTTCCGCATAAGGAGTGCATCCCTCTTACACCATCTGTTTTTTTTTTTATTTTTTATTTTACCTATATTGTGAATCACAAGTGCATTACTCTTGAACAATCTATTTTTCTAGGTTCTATTACTTCTGCATCAAGAGTACTTCCCTCTTGAACGATAAATTTTTATATAGAAAAAGGGAAATTTTGGCGAATTTCAAAAGTACAGCAACAAAAACTTATAACGAAGTACTCAGCACCGACAATTTTGGTTTGTTATAAGCGTAACTCATAATATACATTAAGGCGGAGGAGCAGAGAGGATTTTCCAAAAAAAAATTATGCATTTTCGCATATATATGATATACTACAATAAATTGAATTTTACCTTAGCACCAGAACCCCTGACACAGGGGCCATAAGATTCACAATTTTGGAAAAGACAACCTTCCTCATTATGATCAAACATTACGTTAGTTTGTTTAATACCCACTAGCTGAGAAAATTTCTAATCACATATTGTAATTAACTCTGACATTTCCGACTACATCATTTTTGATTGAATATAAGAAGGGTATAATTATATGTATAAAAAGGACAAATAATAAAACAAATTTGAAAAATCATAATATACATAATCTTCGTTTGAACTGGAGAATGATTGGAAATTAAAGGAAACAAAAAGATTGCTTACCAAGTGAAGATGTATTCATTTCTTACTAAAGATTGAAGGTTACCTTCAGATAACATAGATTTCAGCACAATTAATATAAAAGCGAATAATATTACTTCAAAAGTGGTGCTTCTCGCGAAATTATGCGATAATTAATTCCTTGCGTATATTTAGGAATTTACTGTCCTTCATTTATTTGCATCGCAGTGCTAATAATTTTTTAAGTATGTATTATTTATTTAGCATACAAATGTCGTCTCTTTTCATATAATTACTCCCAATGACTTAAAAAAAAGTCGATAGGTCAGGAGCTAAGGAGGCGTAGTATGCATGCAAATCTCGTGCACATCTGTCTCTTTGTCTGACGCTAAGAAGGCCAAATATCCATGTAAATCTCGTGCAGCTGCCTTTGTGTTTAAAGTCAATGGGCGAGGACTATTAAAATTGGCATTAGAGTCCCGAATAATTTAAATCTATGTCTACATTTTAAAAATCAAAATCTACAAGTTTATCTCACAATGGAATGGAAATATAAGGAATCACTGTCTAGTTAGTATAGTATGTCCGGGATATCAAGGATAGTTGGATACTTGGGATAATTTATACAAAACGGGATTCACCCGTTTTGAAAATTATACCATGTTTCCCACTATCGATGATGCTATGGTAAACTATACTAACTAGACAGTCATTCCTTAAATAAACGTTTTTATGTGTCATGCCTTAAATAACATGTTAATTATTATACATGTATGAGGACCATAAAGTTAAATTCATGAAGTCATTATGCACAGGTTAAACAAATTTTTTGATTAGAAATTATTCAAATCATCATTCACACTGATTGATACGTCCGAGCATGAGGGCGTCCTTGATACACATCATTACCATGATCTGATAACAAGGAGGTGTTCTCAGAAACCTCGTTGTGGTGATCAAGACTCGGCTTCCGGCCCAGGTGGTTCGCATCTGGTTCCAGATCACGGGACAGAAAAGCAACAGATGTTCGATAATTCTGGCCAAATCGATATGGCGCACGCGCAATAAAGTGAGAGAGTGTTGTAAATCTGTGTAACAACATGCAGAGAAATTGCAGAACAAACAGAAATCCGAATACGATTAGGAACAATAAACCTACAAAAGAAGAAAAATTGAACAAAGTTACTTTATATTTCGTACACGTATTTGTTTTATAAAAAAAACACAGAACATTTATCATAATAACGCATTCCTTTTTATAATTTTCCGTAATCCCTGTATATCAGCTACAACTTATTTGCAGAGATATGTGCTTTCAAATCGTTACTATGGAGTACTAGTATCATTTCCCCACGAAAAGATTTTTTTACTTACTGTGTATAAACTTGCTTGATGGAATTGTCTAAGACACCTGTAACTTATTGACTTATTTAATTACAGGATGGAATTGTCTTCGATGCCTCTAATTTTTGGACTTATATATATTTAATTACTGGATGAAGTTACCCGAGTTGCACCGGATTTTTTTTTTTATACTTATGGCCTTATTTACTTACTAGATGAAATTGTATAGGACACATGTTACTTGTGGACATTTTATATACTTAGTGGATGTAGTTGCCTAAACCACTAACAGAATATGGGCTTAAATTGTTTACTTACTGAGTATATTTGTCCCAGCCACATTTAAGTCAATACTGCTGGATAACGTCATTATAATCACAATCCACAAACAATTGACAATTCCTGATACCATCAACCACTCGTTACGTAACGTCCTTAAATTTTCTACAAATACAACAAATCTTATAACTTTCTTAATTCGGAAATGCAAGGCTGTCAAAAATACAATCTTTGCAAACAGAAAAGGTGAAGATTACGAACTGCAGTGATTGATCCATCTAAACTTTTTTTTTTTATATTTTCAAGAGATAAAAAAGCAGGAATTTTTAATACTTTTTCTCTTCATATTATATTTACTTTTGAGAGTTTGCTCCAAACTGAATACATCTGCCGAGGGCGCTAAACAAGTCTTAATGAGATCCGCCCAGAACTTGTTCTCCTCCCGACTCACGCTACTTAAATCCTTGAGATTGTGGACCTGACCGATTTGCTTCTTAATTTCTGTAATGATCCGCTCCTCTGTAATAATTAAACAAAGAACAGTTGTATATTTTCAGATGTTAAGGGGACTGATTGGTCGTGGCATGTTTTAGACTATTTTGATGTCTTTTAGAAGAAGGGCTCCATATAAAGATATTTGATACGAGTATGATCAAATTTTAAAAATAAGATTTTTTTTCTTTGCCAAATGATTGTTTTCAGTCTAAAATATATCTAAAAAAATAAATTATATCCGATGGTTATACATGTAGTTTGTTGACCCCTAGCATCTTGAAAATTGTATGTTAATATTAAAAAAAATGATTTTTTTTTATTTGGATACAATTATGACAACCCAGAAATTAAAGGCAAGATTTTTATAAATAATATTATATGTTTTAACCTTTGGCTGGCTGACGAAGGCATGCAATGGCATCAAGAAGACGCTGTATGTGACCTGAATTAATATCAAATAAATTAAGCATTTAAAAACATTTAATGATAGAAAAGCTTCAAATTGTAAGGATAACATAGTACAAAAATGTAAAATTAAGGAATCACTCTCAAGTATGTTGGGTTTACCAGGGCAAGAATGATTGTTGAAAACGTGGGATAATTTGCATAGCGGGAGAAGCCTGTTATGCCTAACTCTGTTTCCAACTCCTTTTGATGGCCCTCTGGCATACCCTCAAAACTATACACAGGCAACTTCGCCACATATGATCTACATGTGTATCATATGTGAATCATATGATTGGTTTCATATGTGAATCATAAAAAAGTGCATAATATGTGAATCATTTGAAGAAAATCATATGAAAAAAGTCATATGATTTACATATGTGTAATTATATGATTTTCATATGTTTTGCCACCTATGATTCTCATATGATTGTATATATATATATAATTATAATATGATCCATATATGATCCTCATATGAAATGCAATACATATGTGGATCATTTGTGGCTAAATTGCCTATGTAGACGTGGTCCTTTGTATTCCCATTTCATTGTGAAAAAAATTGTAAATTTAGATTTTATAAATGTTGTTTAATAACTTGCAATCTAATCATTTTTTTTTTCTTTTTCGAAATAATTTTTGAAATGAAACAGCCTTCAACATATTCAATGTCTTATTTATTTAAATCCGAACTGTATAATGACATAATTATCATTGACTCATTCGGTGGTGAATACGACTTGTTCTTCATCATAAAAAAAAATCAAAATAAATTAAGATGGCTTCACCGAAAGACTCCAGTCCATATTTGTATAGTTTCGTAAAATAAACTGAACATGAATAACAAGAGAGTAAGAATCAACACTATACTTAATCTTGTAATCAGCAGCATTTTAATTTGAATATATTGTTTGGTGCTGTCATTACCAAACGTAGCGACATAAATTAAACTCAATATTTATTTAGCACAACTCTTCAACAGTTGAGGGTTATGTCTCATAGTTGATTACATATTTACACAAGTACGTGTTGTACGTTTTCGTATGTAGCTTAACATCTCATAACAACATAAAGACAAAAAATCATATGAATACTTTATCTTTAAGATAATATTTTTTCTTTAACCAGGCGTGTTAAAAATGATTCTTGGCCTTTTAGAATAGGTCTTGTTTTTCAGACATATATTAATACAAACACAGAAATGACAAAATACATATGATATAACTCTACCTGATTTGGTAATTTTGAGATCCTCCTTAATTTCTTTCTTTGTGATTGTCTTCAACACTTCCATATCTTCGACTGTTTTGATTTGGTTTCTATTGAAGTTCTGTTTATATTCAAGTAAACCAATCCCGCTTAGCCAAGAATGCACATCGTTCTGAAAAAATGTTATGTTTTTATTTTATGTAATAAAAATCATACTGAAATTGCTTGTTATTAAGAACATACACAACGTAGTTTTTGAATATTTTTTCTCCTTTAATATTAAACCTGGTAATACTGTTCACCTCCTTCAGATCAAACTTTAGGGAAATACTAACAAAACTATATATACATTTTTTTCTTCTTTAAATATACTAGTGTTTTCATCAAGTTTTACTTGGTTAAAACTGATAACTTATGCTATTTTTTTTGTTGTTGTAAAAACATCTTGTTTTTCCCTGATTGAAAATTGAGAATATCTAACACAATTATCCTTGGGAAAGTTACAATATAAAGTTTGTGTACATGTATGTTGCGTATGTTATTAATCTAGCATGTCAGCTTTTTTTCATATTCACAAGATTTGTATTACATGTACTGATATATAAAATATTTTACAAAAACAAACCGGAACACCAATAGGGATTTTAAACTCTGGAATATCCTGGATTAACCGGAACAATTTTCTTCGGTGAGCAACTTTCTTGATCCCTATTTGCTTAAGGTCGTTTTCTGTCAGCATTCCTAGGAAGTTCGTATTTTCATATCCATTTTCGACAAAGTTACGAGCATACCCCTGATCAAAGGAAAAACAAATGAATTCAGCTTCAGTAAAAGGTTGACTATTACGAATCGAGATTAATTTCATAAATTAGAAAAAAGAGTTACAATCCTGAGCAGGGAAAACAAACCTATTCTTTTTGAAAGGTGATTAATCATTCTTATACCAAAGCTTTTTAGTTTTGTATAATTCTAGATAAGAAGTGGAGAATCAAAAGTAAAGAATCTCAATTTTCAGACAAAACAACCACCAGTTCTATCATTTAGGGGGTTTTAAGGATGTTTGTATACATTTTCAAATGGAAGAAGAACCCTAAAAATGTTTTTGTGCCATATGAATGAAATGTTTTAGTGCTTTCATAATGAATAATCATAAATGAACGTAAAAAAATTATCACAAACAGCTCTGATTTTGGGAAGAAAGAGGAATTCCATTGTTAAAAGAGGAAAACAATTAATTTAAAGGAAAAATACTTTTAAATTCACATGAATTATCACAAATTAAGGCCAACTTTCAAAATGATGACTTGTGTTGGAAAAATTTTGTCGGATTGTAGGTGATTTTTTCAATGCTGAATTTTAATTTTTTTTCCAGAATGCATATTGAAAAAATTGCTTTGTGGGGTGTAAATATTTTAAGTAAAGCAAGCTTGATGTTCTTGAAAACAACGTTATTTGAAGCTTGTTTCATTAAATCGTTTATTTTTTTAATCAAAGAAATAAATTATCTGTTTTACTGGAAAATCCAACGTTGATAGATCATTGATATGTCTCAATGTAAAATGTGTAAAATTGAATTAAAGCCAAAGCTCAAAAGACACAAATTTTAAAATTAGCATTTACAAAGATTAAATCTTTTTGGGGGAAAAAATAATTGGAAAAGCAAATAATACCTGATATGCTTTTTACCTTCATGCCGAATGGAAGCCATGTTCGAACATCAAGAGGGTTATTTTCATGAAATTCCTCTTCTCTTTCAAAATTTTCCTTTTTGAAATCTTTATATAAGATATAATATTAAAACAGATACAAAAATAAAAAAACCAGATGACACAAATTTGATAGCAATTAGAAGAAAACAGGTAAGAAAAATAGTAAACATTGTGTCCAATTTAAAAATGTGGCTAAAGATTAAACACATCTTTCACTATTTTACATACACCCCAACTTCTAGATATGATAAAAATGTTCAATAATAAAATAAAAGAATTGTGTGATGTTTTGAACACCTGTCTCCAGCATGCTTTCAAGGTAATCAGGTCTTGCTCTCCTCGCTGCATCCCTTCCACGATCGTCGCGCAGTGACGAATGTAGAGGACTGCCTACAAATTTATACAACTTAGAATTTCTGTACATATATTGATTCAATTCATCATAATGACGTTCAAAGGTTTCTGTAAAATGGGGGGAATGCATAATTATTATTTTTTGTTTTAAGAAGAAAAAAAGAAAACCATATAAAAGTAAATATTAATACCTAATTCCAAGTTAAGAAGAATCAACAAAATGCATTTGAGAAAGGCAAATGAGCCAACCAATTTAAATTTTTTCTCAGAGTTGTATGCATTTTATAGTGTAAGCTTATTACATGGGAACCCCGGATTGACCTTTACCTTTATATTTACACCCAGGGCCTACTGTCTTAGAAAACTCTCCTGGAAACAAAGCCTCGTTTTGATCCTGAGAATCACTTTGAGGTACATCCGTTTCCGGTTCAGTTGTTGGAGATGAAGGCTCTTTCTTCTCAAAACAACTTAATAAGGAAAATAATGAATAATATATGATGATATATGATAACGAAATAATGACTGATGTTATTCTTGTTTTATCAACTTGCTTGTCAATAATTTACCTCGTTTACAAATTGTTCATACGTGGAACATGCTCTTGCGAATCGAATAAACTGAGATGTATACATTCCGTATGGAGGTGATGGAGGTATATATTGCTGCATAAGTAAGGGAAGTTGATGATAGAAAAGTTAAAAGTTATCACGTTTATCAAATAGTTTGGTTGTTAGATTACCATTTACGTCTTTTTCCAGTAAAATATCCAAGTATGAAACAGATGTGTCAGACTGTGTGATATCTATTATCTCAAGCTCACAAATATATATATCAGAACGACGTAAGAATAGAAATTGCCATTGTTAATTGACAATACGTCGTCTATATATTTAAATGTCGAGTTGAAGGAGTGAGTATCCCCTGCCGACCCGTTAAAAACGCCCTGTGCTCTTTGTCATGATCGAAAAACAACGGAAAAATTCGTTGTCAATTCAGTGTATAGATAATGGACAAACAATTATTATAAAAAACGGCAGTCAGCATTTGACTCAATGATATATTGTATAGTATTGAAATTAAATTAATTCACTCACAAGAATATTTTTCTCATTGCCGTCTCCAGTTTGTCATACCACGGCTTGTTATCTTTCACAGTGTCGTGTACTTTCTCCTCTCTTGTTCCTGATCATAAAAAAATCTACTAGTAAATTTTTAATGATATGAAATGTCGAGATTAGATACAATACACCGAAAAAATAAAAATTGGGACTTGGACAACACTTCGAAATAATAGAGTTCCAGATATATTATAGATTATATCGAAATTCAACTGTATTATCAAAAGTGATTTATTTTATGAAAAAAATTACATTACACATTCCACATAAACCCCAGGTGCCAAAATGGATTATTTAAAACTATTGTTTCATCAGATATTAGTACAAACCCCAGGAACGGTCCGTGATGTTGACGACACTGTATATGTTCAATACCAGGTACCCGGATGGTAAACAAAGAAGATAAGTGAATCCATGCAGGAGACATGCGATTTCTGTTGGATGAAACGCTCCGCTGACCAGGAATATGGCGATTAAAAGACCAAGATACAAGGTCACAACGGACACCGGAAAATCGTCACTAATGGCTAAAACAAAGTATGTAGAAATGATACAATCAGTTACTGATCTTATTGGCAATCTTAATTATTTCATGTATATTTCGTTTAAAGGATTTGATTACTTGAGTCCTTAAAAGTCTCTGAGAATTTTCTTGAATATAACAAGCATCTTGGTTTGAGAGTTTTTTTTTTTTATTTACTAGAATTTTACAAAATAAAAAAAAAATAATTATTTGTCCCTGCATAAAGAACAATCAATTTAGGATGAATTCACCTTTGATCGGACATCATTTTGGAAAGAAGTACAAAGCTAAATACGTACAATACAATAGTTTTCTTGCTATGAGAAGTTAAACGGTAATACCAGGTAGGAAAGCTATTAATGACATTTTGGACAAATATGTGCCAAATATCTCAAGTTATATGGAAAAATAGAACAACGTTTTTTTTTTCTCTTTGAATTGATACTATACCTCCTGGGCCAACAGTCGGTTGTACGGTGACAGTTTTGCCGTCTTTGGTTTCGACCTTCACCTTGTCGTTAAGACTTATAAGATCCTCTGCCACCTGCTCTGCAATCCCCACCACCACTGCTGTCATGACAACAGCGTACAGGAAAGTGATGACTTTACCAAACTGCAATGCGATGTAAAATATGAAGAAAGTATTTTCAAAATAACCATCAATCACCCTGTCATTAAGAAGGAATAAAAATATCACTACTAGTATATGTACTCGAGGGAGTTTAACTTTCAGTCATACAAAAATATCATTTTTGCAATAATTCTTCATAACTTATATGCATGTTTCAAGAAGTCAAGATGCACTTAATCATTGTTATATACAAATTATTCATATATGACTTTACTTCATTAAACATATGCAATCTTGAGATTCGGGGAGTCGGTAAGAACATTTAACACGTCTACTTAGCAATGAAACCGTCCAAGCAGTGCAAAGTATTTAAAAACTTATTTCTCAAGAAAATGTGAAAAGAAATAAGGATACTTCTCGGAATTTTCTGTTTACAACCTTTTTCTGCAAGAATTCTACCTGCATTTGCCACTTTTCTTCCGTGTACAGACAAACCCAGGCATAAATCACACAGACAACGACTTGTAGTACCACCGCCAAGATCAAGTCAACATTCCAAGCGTAATTCAAGCCACCTAAATAGGAAGTTATATACGTTGGGATTTCATTTTGCTATTAAACTTTTAAAATATTTGATGACAGTCCAACTAAAAAATAAAAAAGTGAACATTTTATTGATATCAATTTGCGAGAAGACAGTTTTATTTCACTAATTAAAAATTATTGAAATTATTGAAAGGAGATGAACGATTTCTGAATGATTAAAGTGTTGATAAAGTTTTTGATTTACTTGATACATGTACTCATATTCATTATTATTAGAATAAAGATATTGATGTCAATGATAATTTCAATACTGACTCTATTGATAATGATTCTTATTACATAAGGCCATTGATTCTTCTGATGATGTTGTTCATAATGATAGTGATGATCAAATAATTAATGATGCCTTTAACATTATGATGTTGATTTTGATGAAACTGTTGATATTGTTTATGATTTTGACGATGATGATGTTTGTTGTTGTTTATGATAAAAATATGTTGATATTGATGATAAAATTACATAAGAATGTTAATTTTGATGATGTTATTGATGCCGATATTGACAATAATGATGTTAATTGTTGATGTTTATGATAATGATGTTAACTTTTTATGTTGATGATAATATTAATTTGATAATAGTTATGGTCAACTAATGATGTTTATTACATAAAAATGTTGATTTTGCTGATTTTGTTGATGTTATTTCTGTATTGTGGGTTAATCCCTCATAATTGGGTTTATTTACGTTTCATATGTTTGATGCTGATATTGACGATGATGAAGTTTATTGTTCTTTGATAAAAATGATACTCAGATAATGTTGCTTCACCTGCCACTATGATGATTACAGTACTTGGACCAATAACTGTGGATACGAGGAGGAACATCTGATAAATACAGAAAAGAAACGGCACGCGGTGGTTGAGTGATCGAATCAGATTCCACTCCTCGATCAGAGATATGATATTAGCCAGAGTAGATGCAATCCACCTCCTCCTCTGTTTATAAAACTCCTCAAACTCATCAGGACAGTAGGTTTCATTCTTTGAGGCTGCGCAGTACTCGATTCGCCAACCACTCTGTACCTAATATACCAATAAGATTTATACATCTACAGATTAGAACTTCCCAGTACGTTTGTCTAGTAATATATAGACGTACAGACCCACACTTTGCTTAAAATATACTAAAATTTATTATGTTTATCCATGAAAGATTTCAAAACTCTTAAAAAACAGTATGCTTTGAAATCACTACTTTTCGTTTGCATTTAATAATCATTATTTCGAGCTGATATTCAACAAAATGGAAAAAAATAATACTTATAATTGATTTATTATTCTTCATCCACGAGTTCAATCCACAGAATTATGTGATTTTACGATACATGTCTGGGATAACAATCAATACGTATTTTGCGTATTTTCTTTTCCGAATTCATGCATAAATACTATTAAAAAAGCTTCCTTGTGTTACTATTACCATAAGCGTGCACAACCATCTGTCCTCTCCCATATCTTTAATAAGGAACTCAAACGCTCTCTCAACATCTGAGGCATAATTGGGTAGGATACTCTTAATGGCAGAGCAGCGATAAACGCTGAAACAACCCGGGGCACAAAGAACGGAACCGAGCACGTGTTCAGCGGCCTGGTAAAAGACAAATTAACCATCATCATCATCTTTATAAAGAAGACAATTGCACAAAAAATGATGAAGGTAAAACTGAAATAAAATTTTCGGTATATTTGTAAAAACGTCGAAGAGTTCCAATATTTATAGAAATTGTGAACTATGTTTTTTCCCATATATGCTCTTTTACACTTCTTCTAAAATAAGTTTGGATAACCTAAACATAAAGAATATAAGTATATTTTTTCTTTGAATTATTTACGAATTTTCATCAATTAATATCTTTTTTTCTGATTTTTGTCTACTTACACTTTAATCTTATATTAAAAAATATATTGAAAAAATATCAGTATGTAAGGTACTTTGTGTATGTCCTGAAAAAGCTAGAATAATAAAGCACCTTTTGAAACCAGTGTCCAATAGCATACTCAAATTTCTGATACCAAACAAGCGGGCCCTTGCCTATTGGGTAGGTGCGCGCGCATACAGCTCCGACAGAAGAGTCCCGCTTCATGAAGTCAAGCAGCGCTTCCACAGATTCAGGAGTAAACTTGACGTCAGCATCCGTTGTAAGAATGTAACAGTCTGACTCGCTCACTGAAATGAGTTCAAAAAAGTTTTATGTCTATAATTTTGTTGTTCATTGAGAATCAAACATTCAAAATATTACCGCAGATGAATTTTGAATACAAGTCATACGTCTGTGTGATTGAAACTTTAATGCGATTGAACTTTATTCATGAATATAATTTTCTATGTTAAGGATAGATGATAAAAAATGATGCTTTGATTGATATAAATTTTTGAATTATTTAATTTGTAAATGATCCAAATACCATGTTTGTGAAACATAAGGAAATATTCTACGATGATCAAACGTCTACCCTTTTCTATTTCTATTCTGCTACATGTGTACTACTGACAGAATTTTGAACATCATCCATTCGTTTATTTGGAGTTTTGAGGATGATTAATCTTTACATTTAATTATTAATGATTATATATATTTTTCGAATTCTTATATGAACACAGGAGTTGTTTATACACATGAAGCCAGGCGTACCTATAAAATTACTCTTTCGATCCAGGCGTTGCTTACGAAGAAAATCCAGGA
The DNA here is from genome assembly GCA_003671525.1 of Saccostrea glomerata. Lineage (NCBI taxonomy): Eukaryota > Metazoa > Mollusca > Bivalvia > Ostreida > Ostreidae > Saccostrea > Saccostrea glomerata. The sequence goes on from PRKT01000699.1 coordinate 119,018, forward strand.
CATATGACATGTACATAATCTGACTCCAGCGTTTCTTCTTTTTTACCTTAAATAAGGTAAGACAAATGATATCAGTAAATACGGTACTTTTGTTGTTTTTTGCTTTGTTTTCTTTTTCAGAAAACTTTATTACAAGTCTCAAAAAAGGGTAAATTCGAATATACAGAGGATTCAATTATATATATGAATAATTAAATAAAACTTGAATCCAAACATGATCAGAATGCATAACTAGGTGCTCTTTAAAATCTGAACAAAATTTAATCTGCAGAAGCTAAAAATGACTGAATATTCAGCGAAAATTTTAATTTTGGCATAATAAGCGAGGGTGCCAAGATCGCTAAATTTGAATATTGCTAAAGTTTAATTGCACTTTATTTGCAATAGCTTCTTTATTAAGCTTTTTAAAATCGCTTAAATTACATCTCGCTTAAAGGTGGAGCTGAGTGTCTGTATCAATGGTATTTTATACTCAGGAACGTATGCAGAATTCAACTCAATTTTAAAGGTGCGTGGATACAGATTTGAAGTTAATATTTTCACACAAAAATATATTAAAAGTTTTATTTCATCTTAAAGTAATTGAAACTTGAAATTTTTGGTTTGATGTGATTGACACATCCTTGCACTCTCACAAATTTTACTTTTATTCTTAATACTTAGTGAAAATGGCAATCTTCAGTTGTTCAAGTCTTCTTACCACAACTGCACGGACTGACAATATACTGTGTGAATGTTTTGCTTTCGACATTTTCTACCCTGAATTTTCTGGATTATAGTTTTAATATTTTTTCATTTATACACAGCATGATTAGCACTTTTCGTACGTATTAAGAATAAAATTAAAATTTACTTAAGTGAAAGGAGGTATCAATCAAACCTGTCTAAAAATTTGAAGTTTTAATAACTTTTAGATGAAATAAGATTTTTAATACATTTTGTGTGAAATGCTATTAAACTATATGTCATAATATTATACAATAAATATAAAGTTCAAATCTTTGTCCTTTAAAATAAATACAATACCAATTTTTACCAATATTTACGGACAAATCGTTAAATTTGTGTCTCGCTAAAATTTCCACTTATACGATATTTCTTAAAGGTACTTGGACACAGATTCAAAATTATTTTCTCAATAATATTACGACTTATATATTTAAATAGCATTTCACACAAAATTAATTCAAAATCTTATTTTATATAAAAGATATTAAAATTTCAAATTTTTTGGAGGGTTTGATTAACACATCCTTGCACTTTCACAAAGAAAAATCCTTGGGAAAAGGTGGCAATCTCGTTGTGTATCAATGAAAAATATTGATACTATAATCCAGAAAATTCAGAGTAGATATGTTCAAAAGCAAAACAAACTCACAATATATTGTCAGTCCGTGCAGTTGTGGTAAGCAGATCGTGACGATATTGAACGCACCCGGTGAACCACAACACCAAACAATAACAGAGCTTTCGTTCTGTTTACAAAAAATGTGTACATAACACGAGTGTGCTCGATTTGCTAAACTCTGTACGCAGCTCTTAGTTCGGAATGACGATACTTGTGAAGGAGTTTTGCTTTCTCACATTTCTACTCTGAATAAAATTATTTTTCTGGATTAAAGTTTTAATATTTCTCATTAATACACAACAAGATTGCCACTTTACCTAGGGATTAAGAATAAGTTTATTTTTGTGAAAGTGCAAGGATGTGTCAAACAAACCCGCCAAAAAATTTAAAGTTTGAATAACATTTAAATGAAATAAGATTTTTAATTAATATTTGTGTGAAAAGCTTTTAAAAAATAGAAGTCGTAATATTATACTGAAAATATTAACTTCAAATCTGTGTCCAAGTACCTTTAATACTCCATTTATGTCTACTTGGAACTTTATACCCTTATTATGCCTTACTTTTTTCGGGTCTTTCATATGAATGATGAAAGCCATTTTCGATGGTCCTGGTAATTTCCAGGCAAATTTTAATCCGTATGGTGTCGATGTCTTCTTGCAGGTTCGAAGGTCATCTATATCTGTAAATAAATAATTAAATACATTAATTGTATGGATCATAATGAGAACATTTCTCAAACAAAGTCCAAAATACAGATCTAGGGTTAGGACTAGATAAAGGAAATCATCAGCACGTGTGAATCAACAACAGTTATAATGCCTTCCAATCCAAACCCGTCTTTATTTATATCCTGCCTTTCTCTCTCCCTCTCTCAGTCTATCTGTTTGCCTGTCTTTCTCTTTCTATCTGAATCCTTGTCTGTATTTTTCTGTCTGCCTATCTGAATGTCTCTCTATATCTCTTATTCATATATATCTCTACATACTAGTATATTCCATATCTTACTTAGAGCGTCCTTTAAGAGGCTGAGTAACTGTAGTGCGTAGTCCGTCATCTCCTCCCCTTTGATGGCTCCGTCTAGAAACACGTGAGATTCAAAGTGGATCTGGGAACTGTTTGATGTGGCCTGATTTATATTTCGGATAGACTCCAGCAACTGTTGCATTTCATGACGACTCTGTAATATCAATAAACAGAAAACTGTGTAACAACCACCGAGCTTATTACTGACAATTGTCCTGTATATTATTTTTTATTAAACAATATCCAATCCATATTCCATATTTTGTTTTATTTTCGGGTAAAGTAGATTCGATCTCTATCACCATGACCATTGTAATGGAATAATATAAGGCAATACGTGACGCACAAAGACAAAAAACGTAACGTAAATGTGCACAAAATACGCAACGTACATGTGCACAAAATTTGCAACATCCCTTTAACTTTACCATTGACATTTTTATAAGATACTCTAAACTTTAAATCATTTTCCAAATATATTCTAACACACACATTCAGCATACTTAACCAAGTGTTTCAACAGGATATACGATCGTACAAGTAAAATAATAAATGTCCTTGTATTTTGGAAGAAATATAAAAAACATTAATGGGTATTTTGATTTAGAGGATATAAACAGTATAACTGATATTATAGCATTCTAAAGTCTTTCAATAATACATGTGATTTTTTTTCCAACTATACAGGGCTTAACAAATTGAAAAATCAAGACAACATTACGTATGTTAAACAAAATATATGTTACCTCGCGATACATGGTTGTGCATATGTAAACTCTCGTTTTCTCTGTGTTTCTGTTTATCTGGTTTGAACCCTCTGCCGTGTCATCGTTGAGTTTTCGGTTAAGCAGTAACCATTGTTCCAACATTATACTGTTATATGTTGGGTGCCAAAACAGCTGAAAAAAATAAACTAGAAATTTTTAGTTGCTTACATATAAAACAATTTATCAAAAATAACATTCAAGGGTTGATCCCACTGCTATGAAATGTAAAATAATCAAAAGTTTTACCTGTATCTCTTTTTGTAGTACAATATTCTGGATATTCCACAACAGTCGACCAAAGGTGAGAGAAATTGTAAAACAGAAACACACCATCGCAATCAGGCTGTAGATTAATGAAGTGTCCTTAACACAGAAATCTGGGGAATGACCCGAAAAGTCCCGAATCCACTCACATGATCTCGGAACGGCAAGTATGATATATGCAACAGGAGAGGATAATATCAGAGGTATTACGAAGGACCCACGGTCCATGCAAGTGTGACAAGCAAACACTGCGATTGCGTATCCAACGATACTAATAGTGATATGGACTATAAATAGAACAAAAACGTCATCTGACGTGCTCCAGGTCCATCCCTTTGTCCAACCGTCATTAAAACTTAAGTCATCCATGGCAAACTTAGTTAGAAGAGCACTGGACGCTAAAATGAAGACTAATTTTGAGAAGGCAGATATAAACAATATTTTCCATGGTGAAGTCTTATCACAGAGATGACTGCTAATCCCAGATATATTAGCTGTCGAATTGTGTGATGTTAAGTTTGAACTCGTTGAAACACTTGGAAGAGAAGCAGATGAACTTGGTTGATTGATAGAGATGCGAGACGTTTGACCATTTGTATTAAGGGGCCCCCGAACTGTGGCCATCACTGGAGGAAATATACATTTATTCAAATATGGAAACCATGACAAGTAAATAAGCACATATCCGCAAAGAGACCATGTATTGGCCACATATTTAACATGTAATAGTATGTCAAGGGATGCACCAGCGATAGCAAATAAAATAGCAATCACAGAAAGGGCACGGAAGAATTTCATTCGATGGTTGTTCTTCTTTATAAAGTAAAATATAGGGAGAAAAATGCCAATTTCCATCGCAGTGACCCCTGAGGCTGCCTGCCCCGTGTTCAAGGCCTTGAATATCACTACAGACAATCCAGCAGATTCTGAGGCTGTAGATATGATAACCTGGAAAATAAAGAAGTATTCATGTATGGTTTGCATTATTATACTTGTTTTCCAAATAAAGAGTATATTTCATCACATTTCAGAGATATGGGAATCGCAGACTAGCTACTTTAATTTAACCAGACCTTTTTCAAGCCATGATTTATTTCCGATGGGAACTAGTTTGTAGTTGTTGGCTCTAATGACTATATATATATAATTTTCTTATAACTTTCTGAACCTTTTACACCCAATGTGTCTATCTACCTACCCTCATCTAAAAAGATGAGAGGCCTTGGCGCAAAAAAAATTAAGTAAATATACTATAAATAAGGATTACCTGATATTTATTAATCCTCTGTTATATGACCGTTGGTAAATAGTTCACACAAAACGGGAAACTTACCAGTAAAATGGATTTTTTATTCGGCCATGGGATGTCACTGCGTCCAATGATATTCCAAAGAGACCTTGAAAGAGATATCACATTCGGCGCAAGAAGTATGATAAGACACATTGTAAAGGCCTGGTATTTAGAAGTACTACTTTCACTAAGGTGTTGAGCTAAACTAATCACAGTTATTTTACTGGTCACTAAACATGATAATAAAACCGCAGCAAATGTTAAAGTCGTAAGCCATTTGAGAATTACAACAATTCTAGATGGTCCGTGTGATTTCTTTTCTTTCTTAGATCTATCTATTATTGACTCTGTTTTAACAGTCAGGTGTGAAATGTCAGCCTCGTTCGTTTCTTCTATTGACGCCATACTTAGTCCCTCCAATCGTCAAATAGGAAACTATAATATAAAAGAAAATATTGTGACATAAAGATTCATTATTCTGCCCTTTGTACACAATACGTAAGTATGTTCTATGAAATGAATCGTTTCAAATGTACAAGTTTTTCTTAACTCAATGTCTAAATTCAATTCAAAAAGGAAAGAAGAAACATCAAACTGACACAATCGTGAAAGGTTCTTATGCATACTAAAATATACAACAGTACGTTGGATTTTTCATTACCTGCGCCATATCATCAAATCGAAAAATAAATACTGTAAACCAACTTTTATTCGCGTGCGAGAAATTTTCGCGAAGTTCGCGAGAGCCTCGTCATCGCGAATATTTCTCGCCGCGAACCGGTCCTTATAGTATATTAATCTATAAAAACAGATGCAAAAAGGCTTGATCGCGAAAATTAATCGTCGCAAACTAGTTTATCCCTTGTTAATCGCGAAATAAAGTCGTCGCTAATAAAAGTTGGTTTACAGTATCTTTCTTAAGTTTCCTGGCCCAAAGACCTTAAGCTGAAAACAGGCTCAGTCAAGATTTAAAATCAAAATAACTTTTGAAATAATTTGATATCTAAATAAAGTTTTTACCTCAGGTTTAAATTAGAATATTACACAATTTTGATAAGTTATGTGTTTTAAATGGCAAGTTATTCAAAATCAAAATGTTGACTTGCATGTTCACAGTTTATGGTCTCAAGGGCTGATCGTCAATTTTATACTGTAGTGGACGATATCATTTGAAGTATTTATTTACGCAATATAAAGGTTCATGATAATGACAATTATATAATTCATTTCATTTAACTTACATATCTAAATTAGGGCAAAACTGACTAAATGGGGCGGTCCTTCGGATGAGACCGTATAAACCGAGGCCCCTTGTCACAGCAGGTGTGGCACGATAAAGATCCCTCCCTGTTCAATGGCCCTGAGTGCCGAGCATAGGCCCAAATTTGCAGCCCTTCACCGGCAATGGTGACGTCTCCATATCAGTGAAATATTCTGGAGAGGGGCGTTAAACAGTATACAATCAATCAATCAATCTTTTCCTTTGTTATTTGCGATCGTCAATTTCTTACTTAATGAATGAAAACTAAGTTTTACTGGCGAAGCCGAAGGCAGATTTTTGCTACTGATATATCCTGATTAATAAACGATTCATTCAATAGCAAATAATTGTAATGAATGCAAAAAGTTTCTCGTTGACTGGAGAATATCGAATATTGTTCGAAACATCCGTAAGTCAATAACACATTTGGTCATTTTTCTTTCCAATACATTTGACCATGGCACTTTGCCCTCAGTATGACGTAGAGCGATGAATTGTCTGGTCAAAATAGACGTTAACTAAACATTTTTTTTTAAATAAATATTTGTAGTATTACTGAAAGAGATTTGTAAAGGTAGAGATCTAAGCAGATACTTTATTATTACAACTAGTAGCTGGAAGAAATTCTTTCATTATTTTCACTGAATATTTCATTTGCCCTATGATGACAAAGAGCATATGGAATGTGTGACTGGTCGACAGCGGTGGTATACTCCATTGCACCTGATCTCACCTCTGATATTGTAAGAGGCCCGAGTTTGCCCTGCTCTAAATTGTTTTTTTTTTAGTGAGCTTTTGAAAAAGCTTGATTTCCGTTCGTTATCTTCTTACTTTACAACATTTTTTTTTATTTTATGTTACATTTATTGTTTGACGTTTGCCACTTTCCATTTCAATAAACATCATTCATTCTATGGTGCATAAATAAGGTTGTGCTGCTAACGTAATGCTTATACACATGAGATACATATCAAGAAGGAAAGTGAAAAAGATGTCCATATATATAAATGGAATAGACATGCCATTCTTATAACCTATCACCTAGAAGAAAAATGAGATTCAATTCCTTTGAAGACGGACAAAGTGTCAACCAAAAGAAATTCAGTCTCTCATGACATGTAAGTCACAAAATGTTTTATTTAATGCAATTTAATATAATCAAAATATGTTGTATTTTTATAAAATTATTTAAACTTTCTGCTGTTCATATTCATTTTCCTGATGAAATATTTCTTTTTATGAGACTAGAATTTATTTTAAAAGGTGAACGACTTCAAAGATGTACATTTACATTTTTATTATGCACAAAAGAAATGCTGAATGTTGAACAAAACAGTTTAAACATCATAAGAATGAAATAATCATGAGGAAAATGAAACAAAAAACACACAAAACCCGTTGTAACTTACCGTACTCGTTTTTCTATTGAGCTACATATAAAAGGTACTCTGTACCTTTAATCTCGACGTTTACAGTTAATCGTTGTATATCCTGATTAACTAAAAATGTCCCATCCAATGTAATTTAATGAATGATAACAATAAATATTTATCTTTTGATACATTCTAGGTCATGATACAAGTTTCAGCATACTGCTGTTTGATTTGTTACTTTTATATGCTCATGTGTTTTTAAACTAGATGATAAACGATAAGCTATCATAGTTAACATTTGCTTTATTACGGGACAAGAGCGTTCAGAAGTCAAGTTTTCTTTCAAAAATTTTGGTACAAATGTTTTAAAAATCTACATATAATTAGAATATAATTATGTATCTGAAAAATTGTTAATGACGCGGTTAAGACAATTCTCGTTTTTATTAATATGTAGTACAAATACACTCTTTTAAATTGATATTAAATTACTAATAAAAAATAAAATCAATAATTAAATAAATAATGAATGGGCAGTAATACTTTATGGTGCACTACAGACACATTTTACAAGATAAAAAAGTGTTTTGCTTTTACACAATGCGACTCTTATCTGGTTTTTCTGGAGTATAGTTGTTATACTCTTTATTTAAACATAACAAAATTGCCACTTTTCGATAGTATTAAGAATGAAATTAAAACTAAATTGATATGTTTAAATGTTAAAAGTACAAGGATGTGTCAATCAAACCTGCCTAGAATTTCGAAATTTCGAGATGAAGTTTTTATTATCTTTTCGTGTGAAATGCTATTGCAATATGAAAGTCGTGACATTATACAGAAAATTTGAGAAAATATTAAATCTGTTCTTTCTTTCACAAAAGGAAGTTTTCGGACTTCCACGTTTACATAAGGGAAAATCTTTTACATTTTTGTGACTTTGCCAAGGTCTTTAACCTCTGATACAAAGGATTTTATCTACAGTAAGCTAACCAAATATGATACTGAGGTTTATATTTATCTATTGCTAAAGAAGTTATCTAGTAAAGAGAACGAAGGGTGATGTAAAGAAAAAAATGTTAGAGGGTAATCCAACCCATCGGAAATTAACATGCTTTATAATGACTGATCCTATCTTTTTTTTCAAATTCTTTATCTTCAGATGAAATGGAATTAATTCAGATGCCGTGTCGCAGTAGGTACTGGTACGAAAGAGTTTCTGGTTCTGCTCAATGAAAATTTGCAGGTCTCAACCGGCAAGTGGTGATGTCTCCATATCAGTGAAAAATTCTTGAGAAGGACGTTAACATATATTCGATCAATCAAAAGCATTTGATTCAATCAAACATTGGAAAAATTCAATTTGGTGAAAATCTTATTCACAAATCCTTAATTCCCTATAAAATAATGGGTGGATTTAGAGACAGTGGAAAATGAAAAGGGAATACGGCAAGGATGCACGGTAAAAAGTATGGGGATAAGAAAAAGTATTCAAGATCAAACGTTTTTAAGCAGTACAAACTAGGAGCAGAGCAAACACAGACCTTCAAAACATCAGAGGTGGGATCAGTTGCCACGGAGGAGTGGGCATCCCTTACTGACTGTCACACCCTCCATGTGCTTCTTAATCATGATTGGGAAATAACGGAAAATCGGACGTCGATTCAGTATATAAATAACGGACTAACAATTACAGTAAATCTCGGTTAATACGAAATCAATGGGACCTATAAAATTACTTCGCTATATACGTAATTTGTAATATTCGTATAAAGAATAAGTTAAATTTATACAGATGGGAATCCAAGATAACTTCTCTCTCTGTGAATTTGATCCGTGTTCATAGTAAATGAGTTTGCTGTAGTATGAAAACGTAGGTAAACATTTGACTCAATGATAAATTATATTTGCTGACAAGGTCATTGTATTGACCATAGAACTTACTTTTAGAAATTGTTCATAGAGCAATTTCTTATGAAAGTTGTAAGAAAATTTTTAAGATATAATACTACAGAGGAGATCAATTCAGGAAAATTCGCCATTTTATTAAAAACAAAACATTAAAAACAATTCATGCATAAGAATTGTGCAGATCTCTAATTAATAGCAGACCATTGAATAAATCTGGGTGAAATTAGGAATTGCTAACGTCAATTAAACTTGAGCAGTAAGGTATACGTACGTCAAGTGCACAATGTTTTTTTCGATATTGTCGACATCACTGTAAAAAAAATCTCCCTAATATCATAACATATTCAACATGACAATGCTTGATACGGAAACGTATAACTGTATTAGAACACGTTATTATGATATAAAAATGTTGTCAAATACAATTACTTCAAGGTTTAGCGATTTAATTATGAAAACAATCTCTGATGAATGATACTTTTCTGATGTATTTTAGACGTCTATTACACTTTGATATACCCAAATTGAATCTTTAAATGTTGCACTTAAATAATGTGTAAAAATTGTGTCGCAAAAATTAAATATCGCAGAAATTAGTGCAATATACATGTAACATATAAGAAGACCTCGCTTAGACGACTCGATATAATCAAAGAGGATAATTCAACAAAATTAGAACGTCTTGTAACTTCAGATTTATTAATAATAACTATTGCATTACATCGATGAGTGTGTGCTTTTTAGGGACCCAAGCCACTCTTTGAAAACCGTAGCTACAGGCTTGATTTTTATTCTCCGAAACTGATTTAATTGAAAATAAAAATCTAAAATTTAACCATGTCACAATGATTTTTTTTCTCAGAATTAAAAAAAGCAGTTTTTACAATGTTAAAATTCTTAATATTTTGTTTATATATGTGCTTTTTAAATGCACTCAAAGAACAACTTCATAATATATATTTGTTTGCATAAATTATAACATAAATCTGAATTTATCAAATAAATCAAAGCACGATTGGGGGAAAAACTGTGTCTGTGACAGCACTAACTAAGGAGCTTCTGTGTTATCTTTAGAAAGAAAGAGGACAAAATGCAAATCATTTCGTTCATTTTATCATTCTGTTAAAAAATACATGAGTATGTGCAGACGTGCGCTGGATTTTTTCTCCAATTGAATTATGAAAGAAAATATACAACTTTCTCTTGTTATTTTGAATTTTCAATAGTTTGAGGTCATATTTAATAATGCATGTCATCACATCAGACGAAAATATTTAACATGTCTGCATATGTTCTCCAATCTAAGAACATGATTAAAGATTTGGTTATCATAGTCTGAATAGTAGAAAAGTATTACCAAATATAGTGACTGTCCTTTGAAGCAACATTCATGAGATTTATTATTTAGGGAAGAGCCTGCAAGGATACTATAACTATTGGAATTATTTTATTTAAATCAGACATCAATTCGGTGCTATATATTAAGGATGAAATTCATTTTCTCATTGTATGTCCTCATCTTAATGTACATGTTGCATTGTTGGTCGATATCGAGTCGACATCGTGTCAACATTGCCTTTTTGTCTTATTTACATCGTTCACATCGTCGACATCGCAATGTTGGTCGATATGGAGTCGACATTGTGTCAACATTGTCCTCTTATCTTTTTATTGTTTACATCGTGATGTCGACGAACATTGTTTACATCGCGATGTCGACGAACATTGTTTACATCGCGATGTCGACATACAGACGTTGATGATGTCGTCATGTAGAAACAATAACGTGTAGACGATGTTAACGCGATATTGCCTCAACATCGTTTACATTGCAATGTAGACAATCTAATCACATTATAGTGTCAATATTTTCATCATTGCGATGTCGACAATATCGAATTGAATAAGGGAAGTGGACATGAATTTCTGCAGCCTGCAGAGAGTTTCCCTCATAGTAACGTCACCTCACCCGTTTTTTTCTACATTGAACCCTTAGGAAATTGTTAACTCTTCATTTCACCACTTAATAAAATTTCTCTCTTTGAGTAAGCCCTTTCTTTAAAATCTGTGTGTTGTTACTCCAATGTCAAATTGCATTGAATTTATTGAAATGTGATTAAAAGTTTTGGATCATATAACACTATACGCTGACTATATCACCGCTGACTTAATTTGTTTATTTATTTACGTAATGATTGATGGTCGTTTGGCTGCTTCGTTTATTTCTGGTTGAATATTTTATCAGAAAGAGTTATTTCCATGACACCGTAAATTGAAACCTTTCTTATAAGTGGGTATGTCAGAGACCTGCATACTGTAGAAACAAACGAACTTCAAGGCACTACAGTTTATGCCAGGGCTTTGTTAATTGTAACTATTTATATACTAGTCAGACTTGTAAAAACTTGTAGATTCTTGATACACCGATAAGTATAACAGTCAGTACTAAACCTTGTTGCGTGGACCCCGCAAAAAATATTTGAGCAACGTTAAACCGGGTGCCACGGGCTACACATGCGCGAGAATGCTAGAGAAACCCCTAGAATACTTCGCCCTATCAGAATTAGAATATGCCTTCGATTGGCAAATCGCGCTATAAGTTCTGCATATCGTATTTATTTGTTCATTGGAGCATCCAATTTTCCTTCTAATACTACATATACAATATATTATCTCAATCGGCATTTGTTTTGTGCATCAAGACTCACTAAATAATTTGACATACAGCAATCTATATTCAGCTTGATACAGCTGTAACAAGGGTTTCCGTGTGGAGCCCGGGAACTCCGGAAAAAAATCTGCGTACTACAGAGCTGTGCTACACGTGCACCATCATATACATTTTTTTTTCCAATGATAGATTTCTTCCGTATAAATTAGAAAAAAAAGTCCAAGCCGCCATGGCTTACATGTATACATGTATGTATCAAAATAGTCTGATTTTTTATGTTCTTCCATAATATAAATAATTTAAGGAAAAAGACATACAGAGAGATTGAAGGCAAAGAAAACATACATGTACATGTAGATAAAACTATACATCAATTCTATTTCTTCTTAATATTTTGGCAGCACTTTAAAAGTTGTCCAAATTTAAGAGAACTTTAATATTATTGTTACTGAACAGTTTGATTACTTTAAAGACTATTGGCTTAGTGTACTATAATTTATCTTGTTTTTTTTTCAAAAAAAGAATGTCTTCCGTGAATCAATCTACGAAGGGCATAAATATTCATGTTTTGGGACATTTAGATTTTTTATTTAGACTTGTCGCCCCGTGGGGATCCGGGTCAGAATAGGTCCTCAGTACCCCCTTGCTTGTCGTAAAAGGCGACTAAATGGGGATGAGACCGTATAAACCGAGGCCCCGTGTCACAGCAGGTGTGGCACGTTAAAGTTTCCTCCCTGCTCAAGGCCGTAAGTGCCGAGCATATGCCTAAATTTGCAGCCCTTCACCGGCAATGGTGACTTCTCCGTATCAGTGAAACATTCTGGAGAGGGACGTTAAAAAGTATACAATCAATCATTTAGACTTGTCACGTGATGTTTAAGCAATTATACTTGTAGTTTAGAGGTCATCTATAAATTCCAATATTGCAAGGCCATAAACAAGTTAAAAATCTAAGTTTAATTTATAATCCTTTTCAAGACTATATGTAGTTTGTGAAAAGTGCTGCGAACATATATAGATTCCGTTTTTTAATTGCTAAAATTTCATTTGTTGGACAGTAGGTTGAATATTTTGCTGGTCAACTACATTGATTATAGCTATAATTAATCCATTTGCAAGATTTCATACTAAACAGAGTACGCTAGTACGATAGGGTACTCTAGAGTACGCTAGTATATTTTATAATTTAATGCAATTCAACTTCGTTTTGTATGTTTTTCTACTTTAGTTTAACATATTGAATATATATTTTAAGAAAAAATTGTATGTTTTCTTTATTTTAGGAGTTATTTCAATTTTTGATTTCAGGTTACGGTTGATCGTTTGATCCCGATCTACAGACACGTGCCATAAGTCACCGGCAAAAATGGCGTCACGATTAATTGGAAAATAAACATATTAAATTCACATACCTGTGTTTAGTATTTTGTCATTTCTCCTTTCACCTTAACTACTTTTCTCATACGCCTTGGCAAAGATCTGTAAAGGCCCTGTATATATTCAACCGTCAATGCTTGCCACTCCTGTGTTATCGCATGTGAAAGTTCGGCAGCAGTCCGAATGTTTTCAGCGCGACATTGCAATCGTCTTTTAAGTTTCAACCACACATTTTCGAATATATTCAAATCGGGAGATTGTGCTGGCCAGCTGATAGAGTTAATATTATTCCTAGCCTTATAATTTTCAACATCTCTGGCTCTATGTATGGGGGCATTGTCATCTTGAAATAAGAAATTTCCATTAGGAAAGTGTCGTGCCATAACTGGCCATATGTTATTTTCCAAGATTTCAATATACTTGTGTCTGTTTATAGTACCGTCTACGGTTGTTATAGTTCCCACACCATGCCAGGTTATACAGCCCCAAATCATAACACTGACCATTCGTTGAGCTGGGGACACACGCACTCGGGAGACTCGGCTTCATCCTTTCGACACCATATGAAATTCCTCTGATTTGCACCCAAAACAACTTGCTTTCGTCAGAAAAAATGACTTTATCCCACTGACCATTTACATTCCACCTGACTTTACCTCTACACCAGTTCAGTCTCTTTTTCCTGTTCACTTCCCTCACTCTAACTTTCTTCTTTACAACACGTCTGTGATACCCCTGTCGATACAAATACCGCTGAGCTGTTCGTTGGGACACTTGTCTGGGTCTGTGTTGATTGAATCTGTTGGTTAAATCACCCAAAGGAGTTTTACGGTTTGTCCGAACCAGCCTCACTAAACTTCTTTCATCCCTGGGATCGAGAATCCGTGGTCGCCCGCTTCGACGTTTGTTTTCCGTGCTACCCCTCTATAACATCGGAAACTGTTCCACGACGTAAGTTGAGTGTATCGGCAATATGCTGTAATGTATATCCCTCATTCCTCATTGACACAATAATATTTTTCACATCAGAGTTCAATTCTTTCCTTTTTTCTGCCATTTTTGAAACTGTAAACAATCTATCAAAAATACTGCAGACGACAGTCTAGCTTCCGGAAATTACGTAACAAAGAATGTGAGGGAATTCCAAAATACTAAAAATAGAACAGACAACAACACCGTTTGAAGGTAACGATTACTTTTATTCTATGGTAGTTTTTTTTTTCGCCGCCATTTCACCGATTTTTGCCGGTGAATTATGGCACGTGTCTGTAATTTAACTTGAACATGTTGAAATGTCTCAATGTGAATGTGCAAAATATTTACACATGCAATTAATTTCATATTTGATAAAATTGAGATGTAAGTCTTTAGTAAGAAAGTCTGAAACAAAATAATAATCGAGATTGGGGTATTAGATATAGGTATACCGTATAACTTAATGCGTTCAATTACGGATGTTATTTTCTTGTCAAAATATCGCTAAAAACAAATATATTTGAAACAAATATTGCAATATAAGTTTATAATAATGTTAAATCAAGTTGTACCCCAAAAAAAATAAAGAATTTAATTGCATTAGATAGCATAATTTTTCTAGCGTACTCTAAAGTACTCTATCGTACTCTGTTTAGTAGTACCCGTTCGCACACAGACACTTGTTTCTGTAATAAATTTTTGACCCATATAGTATAATAATAACAAAAGGTATCTAACTCCGATTTACACCGAGTACCCCCTCCAGTAAAACTGTACCATAGAATTGGATGCAAAGAATTAGACCTCGAATTTGATTGGCTAAAAATCTGTTTCTAAAATTACTCCTGAAAAACATCGTAGCGTTTTATGGAAAATAAGACACTATGACATTTTATTAATTCAATGTAATATTTTAAATCTGGGATTGAATTTTTAAACCCACGCATTCTTTATTTTTTTTCTCTTTGCCCGAGAATACAACATCCAATTCTATGGTCAAGTTTTACTTTCCACTCGGCGAGCAGAGTTTTTACGCTGATTACGGAGATCTAAGAAAATAAAGACAAGCATGCAAGATATGGTTGTGTAGATAAATTATCGTAAGAAACATAGGTATAAACAGTTTACCCGTGCATTTCCTTTGAAAGTGTAGATCAGCGCGATTCTAAGGGAGGGGGGTACTCGGTGTAAATCGGAGTTAGATACCTTGTGTTATTATTATACTATGGGTCAAAAATTTATTACAGAAACAAGTGCCTTTGGGTTCGCAGCACTTTTCAAATATCTTTATGCTTCTTGAGTTTATGTGTAAAAACTTGACAAGATATATTGAGGGTATGCCCTTGCGATTAATCGATCTATTAGGACCCTTCTATTAATGCAGATCAATGAATCTGCATACAAAAATACGACAGTATCACTTGTCTGGAGAATGTACGGACAGTTTATAAATAAAATACTAAAATAGACATCGCATCCAAGGTAACGGCGTTTAATTAATTGCCCTTATTTGAGAACAAAAGACATTTTTCTTTGTACAAAATGTGACTTGATCAACCTCTCACTGTGTACAAACTGCGTCATTTTTGTAAAAAATAAACAGATGATTTTCTCTAAGACATTTTAATAAAATTATTTTTTTTTCAAGAACTGATAAATATACAATCATTCAAATTCAAAATATACAAATCAATTTCAAAAACCTGAAAGAAGATGGGCGGATAAGGCGGGCGCCTATACGTCAGATATAAAGAAATCACATTTGATATATAAATTGAGAATTTAAAGTTACATCTTATCATTGAATTCTTTGAAATTATGAGAGAAAAAAAAAACATTTTCTGAGAAAAAATAAATTTCTTTATATAATTTCATTCATAAAAATATTCCATGGTATTCGTGGGATTCGAACCCCCAGCAATAAAATACCGATGAATCAGACTGTTTTGCGACTAACGCGCTAACCACTATGCTACATGGTTCATGTATTGTAGTGGCATTTAAATCATGTTTGTGATATGACCCTTAACTTTATGGACTTGAAGTATTTCTCGGAAAGATGCGAATGTTTTGTCATAAAAGTGTATTTTTAAGGTATAGTGGGTCATCCCTCCATTTTTTTGTAAACCAAAAAATATGTATTATATCGCAAACTTTTAGGATTATCTTTCAAAATAATGGAGAGAAGACCCACTCACATTGAAAAATTTTGTTAAAGTATGAAAAAATGATCGTTTTTGTTCTTTTAAGTCTGTGTATGCTTTTTCATAGAGAAATATTTTCAGTTTTTGTGATATTTTTGCAAATTACAGAGATTTTACATTAAGTATACTTTAATATTAGATGAAATATGACATAAAATTTGGATATAATTGAGATCATTTTTTTTCACTTCTTATATGCCGCGCTATAGGCATTCTGCCCGCCTTATACGCCCATCTTCTTTATTTTTATTTGCCATTTCTGTTGCTGTAAAATTGTATTTAAAGCTATATATGGCGTATGTACAATGAAAATTATTAGACTAAAATTATAACAACTTATTATTTGTATCATTACTTTATATAAAGATAGAACTTTTCCGTTAATTACAAAATCTACGTCAATTGCATTATAAAGTACGGAAGCGTATTAGTGCCACTTTGACACTTCACTTTTTTTAATTTCTACACTTTAATCTGTAAATTTTACACTTTAAAGTGTAAATTTTACACTTTAATCTGTAAATTTTACACTTTAATCTGTAAAATTTACACTTTATTACTTTAATCTGTAAATTTTACACTTTAATCTGTAAATTTTACACTTTAATCTGTAAATTTTACACTTTAAAGTGTAAATTTTACACTTTCATCTGTAAATTTTACACTTTTAAGTGTAAATTTTACACTTTAATCTGTAAATTTTACACTTTAATCTGTAAATTTTACACTTTAATCTGTAAAGTTTACATTTTACTCTGTAAATTTTACACTTTAATCTGTAAATTTTACACTTTAATTTGTAAATTTTACACTTTAATCTGTAAATTTTACACTTTATTTGTTTATTCACGTAGTCAAATAAGCATATTCATACATCCTTAGTAACGCATTTTACAGTCAACAGACCGTTAATATTGCAAAGATAATATTTAATTCTGATTTTTTATTTTACAATAAATGCAAATGATAAGCAAATAAGTATTACTGATACAAGTAAAACTTCTCTTAGAATATAAATGAAGAGCATATCAAACATATGCAAACATGTACATGTTCTAGATGAATGTGATATTGATATCAAAGTACGTTTATATTATGTTAATAATTTGGAACAGTAATGAATTTTATATATTTTGATTCAATGACTTTTCTTTGATGCTACGTTAAAGAAATGACCGTAATTTTCATAATGACCATAGAACCATATACTTGTTATATCAAACTTAACTGCAAATAAAAAAATCTTTGAGATATTTATTTTTACTGTTAATCACACTGTTCATTCGATCATATACTAATAAACATGTACGAGTACATGTGAAATAAAAATATGCAAACGATTGTAAACATCACAGTTTAATACTTTTTTCATGTTTCAGAGGAAAAACATCACATATCGACCGTTTGATCATTACTGATACTGTTTAGGTTGTTAAAAATAAAATGTAAATTTTACACTTTAAAGTGTAAAATTTACAGATTAAAGTGTAAAATTTACAGATTAAAGTGTAAAATTTACACTTTAAAGTGTAAAATTTACAGATTAAAGTTTAAAATTTACAGATTTAAGTGTAAATTTTACAGATTAAAGTGTAAATTTTACAGATTAAAGTGTAAAATTTACAGATTAAAGTGTACAAATTAAAAAAAAAGTAAAGTGTGCAAGTGGCACTAATACGCTTCCGTAATAAAGATGTCCCAATTTAATTTGGATTCTCGGAATTTTCTCCGACTCGGAAGAAAATACAAAAGATTTAAATAGTTCACATTACAGAGAAGATAAAACCGTATTATTAGATGAAAAGAGGTGTTCTCCTTGATCAGAATTGTATGAAAAGCGTTAATTTAAATGTATTAACTATATTTCTTTACTTAATTTTGTATTTTTCAAAAATATTTTTTTTGATCAGTTACGCCATATATGGCTTTAAAAAATGCAAGTTCTAAACATTAGTATTTTCGATATACATGTATATACAAATTAATTTCTGAAACCTGCAACTCCTAACTGGTTAAATAAACCAAAATATATATTTTCTTTATGTTGTCATTTTCAAAATGTGTATATACTGTAAAAGAAATAAATTGAAAAACTGAAATGTGCAACAGTTAGTCCAAATATGCAACAAACTAAAACCTCTGCTGGAAAAGCTACGATTGTTGTTCAAAATGTATAATTTGCCCAATCTACTGTTAGCGACCCTTCTCCTGCAGTAAATTATAATAAATCAAAACTGATTTCACTAGTTTTATGTGAATAAAAAATATAATGAATAAAAAACAGACCTTTGTCAACAGTTTTCAATAATTTGGATACTTTATCCTGGTTTCTGGCCTTTTATTGTGAACAATTGTATTTGTTTTATTATGAATATAAAAATGAAAAAAAGAAGAGAGGAATATGTATGTCAAGATGGAGATAATGAACAGTATTCAATCTCAAAGTCCATAAAACAATACAAATTAAGAGCAGAGCAAACACAGACCCCGAAGCTTCAGAGGTGGGATCAGGTGCCATGGATTAGTTTTAATATCACGTGACAATGTTGACCAGCCAAGAATTAATAATTTCATGGGAGAAAACCATCGTTCTCAATCAATTATCAAAACACAGTATGTAGTTTTATGTTGATAACCTTTTTAAAATTGTAAACAACAAATAAATTTAGAAATTTGATTACTTTAACTTTTCAATTGACAACTTCAAATAAAATTAGAAATTTGATTACTTTAACTTTTCAATTGACAACTTCCTATACTTTTGCAGCAATAAACCTTCATTATCTGCATACAGGGTATATATCTCTTGGTTAATTCTATATGCATGAGCATGCTCTATGTATAAACAGTTTCTTAAATGAGGTAAATCATTGACAAACAAGTTGATGAAACAAGAATATCATCAGTCTCCTTTAAAGTAATATTTTCGTAAGTTCTATGGCATATGGGCGTATGACCACAATTTTGGTCATTCATTTGGAGAACCTGCCAGAAAAGCATCCAGATCATGTCTGTTAGCCTTCATTGCTAGGTAGATCATTCTGACTTGCTACAAAAACAGCTATCTGTTCAATCACCTCAAA
Organism: Saccostrea glomerata; assembly: GCA_003671525.1. Taxonomy (NCBI): domain Eukaryota; kingdom Metazoa; phylum Mollusca; class Bivalvia; order Ostreida; family Ostreidae; genus Saccostrea; species Saccostrea glomerata. The sequence continues at coordinate 138,569 of PRKT01000699.1, forward strand.
GATTTATGTCAGTAGGAACATCTGAAGCAAATCTGGTAGTGTAAATCCTTTAATGTTTAAAAACCTGATTTCTGTAACAATCCATCTTAGGAGTCAAAATTGGGCAATATCAAAGGATGTGTCCATGTTAAAAATGCAATTCATGGGTTTTGGGTTTTAAAAAGATTTTGAGAGTTTCAATACATATAGTTATGTTGGACCTTGATTATTCATTTTGCCCAGATCAGCTAGAAAATATCCCTCACAATAGCATGATTATGCATTCATTTAAATTTTTGACCTGTATTTAAGAACTATTTAAGAAAAACAAAAAGGTAAAATGTGCTAATCCTGAAGTAGGTATAAACTTCTAAATCTGCAGAGCAAACCAAGATGAAACATAGTATCCAAAATTTCTTCCCGATCTTTTTTGACTAAAAAATTGTAGGGTTTGGAGTAAAGAATTATACTTCTATCCTTCCCCGATGAAGTACCATTTTCCAAGTTTGATAAATGTTCCATGTCCAACTTCAAGCAAGTGAAAATGATCTGCAATATTCAAAAATTAAACATTTTATATATTTATTCTAAACATGTCATTTCAAACGAAATGTAAAACACAACTTGATTTCAGTAGGTTTCACACCTTACTATAACTGACCCAAAAATTATGGAACCTTGACAGCCCTACACAACATCCACAACAATCACCTCGGAAACTTTTGCCATGCTGTTCTTCACCAGATTCCCCCCCTTCACACTGATTGATACGTCCGAGCATGAGGGCGTCCTTGATACACATCATTACCCTGATCTGATAACAAGGAGGTGTTCTCAGAAGCCTCGTTGTGGTGATCAAGACTCGGCTTCCGGTCTAGGTTGTTCGCATCCTGTTCCAGGTCACGTGACAGAAAAGCAACAGATGTTCGATAATTCTGGCCAAATCGATATGGCGCACGCGCAATAAAGTGAGAGAGTGTTGTAAATCTGTGTAACAACATGCAGAGAAATTGAAGAACAAACAGAAATCCAAATACAATTAGGAACAGTAAACCTACAAAGAAGAAAAATTAAACAAAGTTACTCAGTACTTAATAGTACGTGCACCTATTTGTTTTATTTAAAAAACACAGAAAATTTATCATAATAACGCATTCCTTTTTATAATTTTCCGTAACCCCTGTATATCAGCTACAACTAATTTTCAGAGATATGTGCTTTCATATCGATACCTATGGAATACTAGTATCATTATTCCCACGAAACGATTGTTTTTACTTACTGTGTATATACTTGCTGGATGGAATTGTCTAGGACACCTGTAACTTATGGACTTCTTTAATTACAGGATGGAATTGTCCTCGAAGCCTCTAACTTTTGGATTTATGTACATGTATATTTACTTACTGGATAAAGTTACCGGAGTTGCATCGGATTTTTTTTGTACTTATGGCCTTATTTACTAACTGGGTGAAACTGTATAGGACAACTGTTACTTGTGGACATTTTATATACTTAGTGGATGAAGTTGCCCAAACCCACTTACAGGTCGACACTAACAGAATATGGGCTTAAATTGTTTACTTACTGAGTATGTTTGTCCCAGCCACATTTAAGTTGATACTACTAGATAACGTCATTATAATCACAATCCACAAACAGTTGACTATCCCCGATACCATCAACCATTCGTTACGTAACGTCCTTAAATTTTCTACAAATACCAGAGGTCTAATTACTTTCTTATTCCGGAAATGCAGGACTTAAAAATAAAACCTTTGTATGTACAAGTACAGGTATATAATGTGAAGATAATGAACAGAACTCAATCTATCTCATAAATACAGATATATAGCATCATCACTGTGCGCATGCGTGTGTGTGTGTGTGTCTGTTATTAACTCTTTTTTATATTCTAAAGAGATAACAATGATGCCGTGAAGCTAACGTCTCAAAAAAAGGATATTTAAAGACGCACATTTCAAATCAATTTCATTTAATTACAATAACATGTAGAGGCCATGCAAAAACAGCAGTACTGTGATTTTGTAGAAAAGTTTACTCCTTCTCATTGGTGGTATTCTTAAGACTGTGATATTGTATCTTGAATTCTTAAAGAATATTACCATATCTTTATTTTTAACAAAATAATTGGTTTAATGCTTTTTTCTCTCCCTATTATATTTACTTTTGAGAGTTTGCTCCAAACTGAATACATCTGCCGAGGGCGCTAAACAAGTCTTAATGAGATCCACCCAGAACTTGTTCTCTTGCCGATTCACACTCCTCAAATCCTTGAGATTTGCAGCGATAAACGCTGAAACAACCCGGGGCACAAAGAACGGAACCGAGCACGTGTTCAGCGGCCTGGTAAAAGACAAATTAATCATCATCATCATCTTTATAAAGAAGAAAATTGCACAAAAAAATGATGAAAGTAAAACTGAAATCAAATGGTGGTTATATTTGTAAAAACGTCGAAGAGTTCCAATATTTATAGAAATTTTGAACTATGTTTTTCCCATATATGCTCTTTTACACTTTCTCTAAAATAAGTTTGGATAACCTTAACATAAAGAATATAAGTATATTTTTTTATTTGAATTATTTACGAATTTTCATCAATTGATATCTTTTTTTCTGATTTTTGTCTACTAACACTTTAAAAATATATTTTGAAAAATATATTGAAAAAATATCAGTATGTCCTGTGTATGTCCTGAAAAAGCTAGAATAATAGAGCACCTTTTGAAACCAGTGTCCAATAGCATACTCAAATTTCTGATACCAAACAAGCGGGCCCTTGCCTATTGGGTAGGTGCGCGCGCATACAGCCCCGACAGAAGAGTCCCGCTTCATGAAGTCAAGCAGCGCTTCCACAGATTCAGGAGTAAACTTGACGTCAGCATCCGTTGTAAGAATGTAACAGTCTGACTCGCTCACTGAATGAGTTCAAAAAAGATTTATGTCTATAATTTTGTTGTTCATTGAAATTCAAACCTTCTAAATATTACCGCAGATGAATTTTAATTACAAGTCAAACGTCTGTGTGATTGAAACTTTAATTCGATTGAACTTCATTCATGAGTATAATTTTCTATGTTAAGGATAGGTGATAAAAAATGATGCTTTGATTGATATAAATTTTTGAATTATTTAATTTGTTACTGATCCAAATACCATATTTGTGAAACATAAGGAAATATTCTAAGATGATCAAACGTCTACCCTTTTCTATTTCTATTCTGCTACATGTGTGCTACTGACAGAATTTTGAACATCATCCATTCCTTTATTTGGAGTTTTGAGGATGATTAATCCTTACATTTAATTGTTAATGGTTATATAAATTTATCGAATTCTTATATGAACTCAGGAGTTGTTTATACACATGAAGCCATGCGTACCTATAATATTACTCTTTGGATCCAGGGGTTGCATACGAAGAAAATCCAGGACATATGACATGTACATAATCTGACTCCAACGTTTCTTCTTTTTTACCTTAAATAAGGTAAGACAAATGATATCAGGAAATAAGGTACTTTTGTTGTTTTTGCTTTGTTTTTTGGTCAGAAAACTTGATTACAAGTCAGAAAAAGGGTAAATTCGAATTAAAGAGGATTCAATTATATATATAAATAATTAAATAAAACTTGAATCCAAACATGATAAGAATGCATAACTAGGTGCTCTTTAACATCTGAACAAAACTTAATCTACAGAAGCTAAAAATGACTGAATATTCAGCGAAAATGTTAATTTTGGCATTATTAGCGAGGGTGCCAAGATCGTTAAATTTGAATATTGCTTAAATTCAATTGCACTTTATTTGCAATAACTTCTTTATTAAGCTTTTCAAAATCGTTTAAATTACATTTCGCTTAAAGGTGTAGCTGAGAGTATGTATCAATGGTATTTTATACTCAGGAACGTTTGCAGAATTCCAATCAATTTTAAAGGTTCTTGGATACAAATTTGAAGTTAATCTTTTCACACAAAAATATATTAAAAGTTTTATTTCATCTTAAAGTAATTGAAACTTCAAATTTTTTGTTTGATGTGATTGACACATACTTGCACTATCACAAATTTTACTTTTATTCTTTATACTAAGTGAAAGTGGCAATCATGTGTATTAGTGATACCTCACGATACATGGTTGTGCATATGTAAACTCTCGTTTTCTCTGTGTTTCTGTTTATATGGGTTGAACCCTCTTCCGTGTCATCGTTGAGTTTTCTGTTGAGCAGTAGCCATTGTTCCAACATTACACTGTTATATGTTGGGTGCCAAAACAACTGGAAGAAGGAAAAAATAAGCCAAAAAATGTTAGTTGATTTCATATAAAACAAATTATTAAATATAACATTCGAGGGTTGATCCAAAGTAATGTTACAACTGCTATAAAATCAGAAACAAAAGATTTTATGGAGATGTGTGTACCTGTATCTCCTTTTGTAGTACAACATTCTGGATATCCCACAACAGTCGACCAAATGTGAGAGAAATTGTAATACAGAAACACACCATCGCTATCAGGCTGTATATTAGTGAAGTGTCTTTAACACAGAATTCGAGGGAATGTCCTGAAAAATCCCGAATCCATTCACATGACTTCGGAACGGCAAGTATGATATATGCAACAGGAGAGGATAATATCAGAGGTATAACGAAGGACCCACGGTCCATGCAGGTGTGACAAGCAAACACTGCGATTACGTATCCAACGATACTAATAGTGGTGTGGACTATAAATAGAACAAAAACGTCATCTGTCGTGCTCCAGGTCCATCCCTGTGTCCAACCGTCATCAAAACTGAAGTCATCCATTGCAAACTTAGAAAGAAGAGCACTGGACGCTAAAATGAATACTATTTTTGAAAAAGCAGATATAAACAAAACTTTCCATGGTGAAGTCTTATCACAGAGATGAATGCTAATCCGAGATGTACATTGTATTAGCTGATGTTAAGTTTGAACTCAATGAAACACTTCGAAGGGAAGCCGATGAATTTGTTTGATTGATAGGATTCGGAGAAGGCGTTTGAATATGCATATTAGGGGGGACGCTAACGGTGTTCATCACTCGGGGAAATATATGTTTATTCAAATATGGAAACCATGACAAATAAATAAGCACATATCCACAAAGGGACCATGTATTTACCGCATATTTAATATGTAATAGTATGTCAAGGGATGCACCAGCGATAGCAAATAAAACAGCAATCACAGAAAGCCCACGGAAGAATTTCATTCCACGGTTGTTCTTCTTTATAAAGTAAAATATAGGGATAAAGATCCCAATTTCCATCGCAGTGACCCCTGAAGCTGCCTGTCCCGTGTTCAAGGCCTTGAATATCACTAAAGACAATCCAGCAGATTCTGATGCTGCAGATATGATAACCTGGAAAATAAAGAATTATACGTGTATGTTGTGCATTCTTATACTTCTTTCCCCATTAAAGAGTATATTTCATCACATTTCAGAGAGATGGGAATCGCAAACTAGCTGCGTTAATTTAACTAAACCTTTATCAATCCATGCTTTATTTCCGATGGGAACTAGTTTGTAGTTGCTGACTCTAATGACTTGATATATAATTTTCTTATAATTTTCTGAACCTTTTACAACCAATATGTCTATATACCTAATCTCACCTAAAAAGATGAGACGCCTTGCCGCAAAAAAAATTAAGTAAATAAAAAATAAATAAGGATTACCTGATATTTATTAGTTCTCTGTTATATGAACGTTGGTAAATATACATCCACACATAACGGAAAACTTACCAGAAAAATGGACTTTTTATTCGGCCATGGGATGTCACTGCGTCCAATGATATTCCACAGAGACCTTGAGAAAGATATCACATTGGGCGCCAGAAGTATAATAAGACACATTGTAAAGGCCTGGTATTTAGAAGTGCTGCTCTCAGTAAGGTGTTGAGCTAAACCAATCACGGTTATTTTACTGGTCACCAAGCACGATAATAAGACCGCAGCAAATGTTAAAGTTGTCAGCCATTTGAGAATTACAACAATTCTAGATGGTCCTTGTGATTTCTTTTCTTTCTTAGATCGATCAATTATTGACTCTGTTTTAACAGTCAGGTCGGAAATGTCAGTCTCGATCGTTTCTTTCACTTCTGTTTCTTCTTCTGTGGACGCCATACTTAGTCCCTCCACTTGTCAAATCTTCTAAGGAAACTAGAATATTTCAGGAAATATTGTGACATAAAGGTTCATTATTTTGCCTTTTTACACAAATACGTAAGTATGTTCTATGAATGAATTGTTTCAAATGTATTCTTTACTCAATGTTTCAATTCAATTTAAATAGAAAAGAAGAAACAACAAACTGACACAATCGTGAAAGGTTCTTATATATACTAAAATATACTACAGTACGTTAGATTTTTCATTACCTGTGCCATATCATCAAATTGATAACATAACTATCATTCTTAAGTTTCCTGGCCCCAAGTATTTAAATAGAAAAGAAGAAACAACAAACTGACACAATCGTGAAAGGTTCTTATATATACTAAAATATACTACAGTACGTTAGATTTTTCATTACCTGTGCCATATCATCAAATTGATAACATAACTATCATTCTTAAGTTTCCTGGCCCCAAGACCATAAGCTGAAAACAGACAAATCAAAATACACCTGTAACTTTTGAAATTAATTTGATATCTAATTTTAGGTAGTAAATTTACCTCATGTTAAGATTAGAATATTATACAATTTTGATAAGTTATGTGTTTTAAATGGCTAGTTATTCAAAATCAAAGTGTTGACTTGTCTGTTCACAGTTTTTGGTCTCAAGGGCTGATCGTCAACTTTATATTGTAGTGGACGATATCATTTGAAGTATTTATTTCCGCAATATAAGGGTTCTTGATAATGTGAATTATATAATACACTGCATTTAACTTACATATCTAAATAAGGGCATAACTGTCTTTTCTTTTGTTATTTGCGATCGTCAATTTCTTATGTAATGAATGAAAACTAAGTTTTACTGGCGAAACCTAAGGCAGATCTTTGCGACTGATATATCCTGATGAATAAATGATAATCATTCAGTAGCAAATAATTATAATGCATGCAAAATCTTAAGTTTCTCGTGGACTGCAGGATATCCAAAATTGTTTGAAAATCATCAACACATTTGGTCATATCTCTTTCCAATACATTTGACCATAACACTGTGCCCTGAGTATAACGGAGATCGATGAATTGTCTGGTCGAAATAGATGTTAACTAAACACATATTTATAAATATGCGTTGTTTTACTGAAAGAGATTTGTATAGGTAGAGATATAAGCAGATATTTTATTATTAATACTAATAGCTTGACGAAACCCCTACATTATTTTCACTGAATATTCTGTTTGCCCCATGATGATAAAGAACATATGGAAGGTGTGACTGGTCGAAAGGGGTGGTATTCTCCATTGCACCTGATCTCACCTCTGACATCGTGAGAGGTTCGAGTTTGCCTTGCTCCAAATTCGTATTTTCTCAGTGAGCGTTTGAAAAAGCTTGATTACTGTTCCTTTTCTACTTATTTTACCACTTCTATATTTTTTGTTATTTTATGATACTACCATATACGCAGAAGTTTTAGCGAAGATTTAATTCTTGCATTATAAGCGAGGGTGTTAAGATCTCTACAATTAAATATCGCTTAAAAAAATTATTGCATTTTATTTGTCAAGGCTTCTTAAAATCGTTAAAATTACTTCTCGCTAAAAATTAAATACCAGATTTCCACATAAAAGATATTGTTCGACTTTTTCCACTTTTCATTTCAATTAAAGTCATTCATTCTATGGTGCTATAAATAAAGTTGTGCTGCAAATGTAATGCTAATATATTTAATATAAACATACCAAGAAAGGAAGTTCAAAAGAGATGCCCATATATATACATTGAATTGGCATGCCATTCTTATAATCAATCACTTGGAAGAGAAATGAGATTCAATCCCTTTTAAAGATAGACAAAGTATCCACCAAAAGAAATTCTGTCTCTCATGACATTTGAGTTACAAAATGTTTAATTTAATGCAATAAGCAAAAAAAAATATCCGTTGTATTTTTATTCTATTATTAAAACTTCCTGCTGTTCATATTCATCTTACTGATGACATTTGTTCTTTCTATGAGACTAGAAGTTATTCTAAAAAGTGAACGACTTCAAAGATATATATACTTTTATATTTTTTGCTATGCGTATAAAAGAAATATTGAAGCTGGAACAGACTAGTTTAAACACCGTGAAAATGAAATGATCATGAGGTAACTGAGACAAACAACTTTGATTTTACGGTAAACTAAAGCCGTTGTAACTTACCGTACTCGGTTTTATACTGATCAACTTATACAAGGAACTCTGTACCCGTAATCTATGTTTACAATTAAATAATTGTACATCACGATTAACTAAAAATGCTTCAGCCAATGATTTTCATAAATGATAAAATAAATATTTATCTATGAATAAATTCTAGGTCATAATACAAGTTTCATTATATCGGTGTTTGATTTGTTAGTTTTATTTGCTTATGTGTTTTTAAACAAGATGATAAACGATAAACTATCATAGTTAACAGATGCTTTATTACGGGACAAGAGTGTTCAGAAGTGAAGGTTTCTTTAAGAAATTTAACTCCAAAAGGTTCAATATCTACATATCAATAGAATATGTTACTGAAAAATTGGTGATAATAAAATGAAATAAAACAAATAATCAAATAAATTATGAATGGACAGGAATAGTTTGAAGTGCACTACAGACATATTTTACAAGATGAAAAAGTGTTTTTTTTTTCTTTCGAACGCATTATTCTGATTTTTCTGGACTTTCGTTTTTATATTCTTTATTGATATACAACAAAATTGCCACTTTTTGTTAGTTTTAAAATGAAATTAAAACTAAATTAAAATTTGTGAAAGTGCAAGGATGTGTCAATAAAATCTGCCTAGAATTTCGAAGATTTGAGATTGAGGTTTTTATTATCTTTTCGTGTGAAATGTTACATTATACAGAAAATTTGAAAAAATATTAAATCTGCCCTCGATTGGTTCTTTCTTTCACACGTTTACATTAGGAAAATCTTTAATATTTTGTGACTTTGCCAAGGCCTTTGACTTCTGATACAAACGGCATTTATCTACCGTAAGCTAAACAAGTATGATATTGAGGATAATATTTATCTATGGCTTAAGAAGTTATCTAGTAAAGAGAACGAAGGGTGATGTGAAAAAAAAAAATCTTAGAGAGTTATCAAACTCATCGAAAATTAACATGTTTTGTTATGACTGGTCCTACATTTTATTGATTTCTTCAATATTCAGATGAGATCGTATTAATTGAGATGCCGTGTCACAGCAGGTACTGATACGAAAAAGGTCATGCTCTGCTCAATGGCACCGAGTGCCGAGTATAAGACAAATTTGCAGCTCTCAACCGGCAAGTAGTGATCGATGTCTCCATATGAGTGAAAAATTCTTGAAAGGGGCGTTATACATTCGATCAATCAAAAGCATTTGATTCAATCGAATGATTTTTTTAATTTTTATATAGGAAAAATTCAATTTGTTGAAAATCATATACAAATCCTTAATTCCCTATAAAATAATTGGTGGATTTGGGGACAATGCAAAATGAAAAAGGAATACGGCAAGGATGCACGGTAAAAAGTATGGGGATAAGAAAAAGTATTCAAGATCAGAAGTTTTTAAGCAATACAAACTAGGAGCAGAGCAAACACAGACCTTCAAAACATCAGAGGTGGGATCAGTTGCCACGGAGGAGTGGGCATCCCCTACCGACTGTCACACCCTCCGTGTGCTTCTTAATCATGTTCGGGAAATAACGGAAAAATCGGTCGTCAATTCAGTAACTATATATATATATAACGGACTAACAATTACAGTATTTCTCGGTTATAACAAAATCCATGGGACCTATAAAATTACCTCGCTGTATACGTCATTTGTAATATTCGTATAAAATTTATATAGCTTGGGATCCAAGATAACTTCTCTAACTGTGAATTTGATCCGTGTTCACAGTAAACGAGTTTTCTGTAGTATGAAAACGTCAGTAAGCATTTGACTCAATGATTAATTGTATTTGCTGACAAGGTCATTGTATCGACCATAGAACTTACTTTTAGAAATTGTTCATAGAGCTATTTCTTATGAAGTATGTTAGAAAATTATTAAGATAAAAATATAAAAATATTAAACTCCATAAGAGAAAGAGATCAATTCAGGAAAATTCGCCATTGTATTAATAAAAAAAAAACAAACAAAAAATACATGCATAAGAATTGTGTGGATCTCTAATTAATAGCAGATCATTGAATAAATCCGAGTGAATTTAGGAATTGCTAACGTCAATTGACCTTAAGCAGTAAGGTATACGTATGTCCAGTGCACGATGTTTTTTTTTCGATATTGTCGACATCACTAACAAGAGGCCCAAGGGCCTTGAATCGCTCTTCTGATAAATGATACAATCAATCCTACGACCCAAGATGCATCAACTGACAAAGTTTGATGATTCTTAGCCAGTTAGGATTGAAGATATTTAAATGTTACTATAAAATACTATAAGGAGGTCATGGTGACCTACTTTTTGATTGAAATTTCCTGAGGACACAAGATGCATTAATTGACAAAGATTGATGATTCCAAGCCAATAAGTACCGAGATAGCAAGACATAGTTGGGCCAACGTTGGCTCAATTTTTTTTTTCAACGTTGGCCCACTGTTGGTAACCTTACGTTGGCCCACGGTAATTTTGCACATCGGCCCTACGTTGGTCCGACATGTTGGCACATTGTTGGGCTAATTGTTTGACAAGTAACAGCCAACCTTAATAACTGGTTGGTTAGGTTGGCCCAACGTTGGCCCTATGTTGAAATGTCAGATGGCATATCGTTGGGCCAATGTAGTTTTTAGTGTATGCCAACTAACAGCCAGCCTTAACAACTGGTTGGCCCAATGTTTTTTTTTTTACAATGTCAGATGGCAAATTGTTGGGCCAACGTAGTTATTACATAGAAACATTTGCAATTAGTTAAGTGATTCTTTCAATAAACCTATTTTCTGACTGTTTAAAATAATACACAATTCAATCTGCATTCATAATGCATACATGGACATGTTCAATGAAAACATTACTAATGATTCACTGTGATAATATTTTATATACATCAATTCAATCATAATTTATAAATTTTAAAATAGACAATATCGGTAAATTATGAAAAATTATCAATTAAAAGTTCTTAATCAGGGCTCACTTCCTTTATTATAGTCCTTTTGTTGTATTCCCGCTCTTTTTCCGTCCCTTCGCGATCGTCGCCTCCCGTTTTCTTCATCGTGATCTTTGTCATACGGACTCATACTTTATACACTTCTTTATGCATGGTCTTCGATTTCATTGTTATTTACATGTACCGCCACGACATTTGTTTTCTTTGCAGTCTCTGACTGAATTTCTTTGTTGCAATCGTGTCTGTAACAGACAGTTAAGAATTAGATAGATAGAAACAACTTAAAAGATGTTATTTAACCTTAACTTACAGTGCTTGTGTGCAAAAACATGACAAGAATGAATTCCGAATCAATTTTAACAGAAAACCTGAATAAATAAGAATAAATAATTATACTTACATCGCTTCTAAATGCAGCTGTATAGCAAGTGTATAATCCACAAATTTAAATTGCACTTCTTCTTCCCGGCTTGCACTGCATTATCACCACCTGTGAGCAATTGAATCTGACAGCTCACTCTACAGTTTGGTCACGTGATCGCGAACGCCTAACTTTTGTTTCAATTTAATTATAAAGCTGTGTCATTTTGATTTATGTATATGTAGGCTTCATTCACATCCTGTTCCTGAGAACGTATTCAGTCTTCTCTAAATTCTCATGAATTAATACAACGCTCATGAAAAAATTCATAATTTCAAGGGTTTTCTTTCAAATAAATAGTCATGCATGTGCACAATTCAAAAAATATAATAAAACACTCTTTGGTGCTGTGATCACTTAAGTTAAAATGTAAAATGTTGAATATATCAGATCTAAACAAAAACAGTCATCCAGTTAAAAGCATGGACATATAATGTCAGCTTAGCAGCTAAAATTGACACCATCTTTAGTTGGCAGTATAATAATTGGGCCAGCGTTGGCCCAATATAAATATCCCATCTTTGAAACACCTAAACAAAAGAACACTCGTGCTAACATCGGGCCAACATACTACAATGTACTGCCAAATTGTTAAGACATTTCTTAAGGGTGTATTACAAACATTAGGCCAATATACTACTACCCATTTGATAAGACACTTTCTTTAAGGGTGTATAACAAACATTGGGCCAACGTTGGGCCAACATACTACTACCAATTTGATAAGACACTTTATTAAGGATGTATTACAAACAATTGGCCAACGTTAGGCCAACATACTACTATCAACTTGAAAAGACGCATTCTTTATGGGTGTATTACAAACATCGGGCCAACGTTGGGCCAACATACTACTACCAATTATTTAAGGGTGTATTAAAAACATCGGGCCAACGTTGGGCCAACATACTACTACCAACTTTAAAAGACACTTTCTTTAAGGGCGTATTACAAACATCGGGCCAACGTTGGGTCCAACATACTACTACCAACTTTAAAAGACACTTTCTTTAAGGGTGTATTACAAATATCGGGCCAACGTTGGGCCAACATACTACTACCAACTTGAAAAGACACTTTCTTTAAGGGTGTATTACAAACATCGGGTCAACGTTGGGCCGACATACTACTCTCAACTTTAAAAGACACTTTCTTAAAGGGTGTATTACAAACATCAGGCCAACGTTGGGCCAACATACTACTCTCAACTTTAAAAGACACTTTCTTTAGGAGTGTATTGCAAACAGTGGCCCAACGTTGGGCCAACATCAACACCCCTCCTTCTTTGGGAAGTAAAGTGAATGGAAGTTGCTAACGTTGGACCAACGTTGGGCCAACATAGGAATTCTGTCATGGTCAAGGAGGTTGGCATGGTGACATTGGTCCAACGTTGGCCCAACGTTGTTCCCCCAACGCTAACCATACAACCTTTTGCCAATGTTGGCCCAACATAGTCTTGCTATCTGGGTACTTGAGATATTCAAAAATTGGTCAAAGTTATTACTACTTATTGGTCAACATTCTCTGAAAACCCAAGGTGCATCAACTGACAAAGTCTGACAATTCTAAGTCAATAATTACCCTAGAATACTTAAATATAGCCATAAATTTCACAAGTAGGTCACTGTGACCTGTTCTTCAATGATCATTCTCCAAGAACCCAAGATGCTTCACATAACAAAGTTCGATGATTCCTAACTTATCAGTACCCGAGATACCTAAATATAGCCATAAAATGTCAAAAATAGGTCACTGTGACCTACTTTTTAATCGACATTCTCCGAAAACCCAAAATGCATCTACTGACAAAGTTTGATGATTCTGAGCCAATCAGTACCTGAGAAATTCAAAAGTAGGTCACCGTGACCTACTTTTCGGTCGACATGCTCCAAAAACCTAAAACTCCTCTACTGACAAAATTTGATGATTCTAAGCCAATAAGTACCTGAGATACATAAATCTAGCCATAAAATGTCAAAATAGGTCACCGTGACCTTCTTTTTGATTGTCGATTTCCAAAAACCTAAAATGCATCAACTGACAAAGTTTGATGATTCTAAGCCAATAAGTACCCAAGATACTTAAATCTAGCCATAAAATGTTTAAAGTAGGTCACCTTGACCTACTTTTTGGTCGACATGCTCCGAAAACCTAAGATGCATCTGCTGACAAAGTTGAATGATTCTAAGCCAATAAGTACCTGAGATACATAAATCTAGCCATAAAATGTCAAAAAAAGGTCACCGTGACCTTCTTTTTGATTGTCGATCTCCGAAAACCTAAGATGCATCAACTGACAAAGTTTGATGATTCTAAGCCAATAAGTACCCAAGATGCTTAAATCTAGCCATAAAATGTCAAAAGTAGGTCACCGTGACCTACTTTTTGGTCGTCATTTTCTGAAGACCAAAGATGCATCAACTGACAAAATTTGATGATCATAGGTCTTATAGTATTCAAAATATGCCTTTTAAACAATTTGAAAACAAATGCCTGCAAAGTTCAAAAAGTAGGTCACAGTGACCTACTTTTTAATAAATATGTCTTAAGGCCCCAAGATGCATCAACTAACAAAATTTGGTGAAACCTCTCGGTGTCTGAAATAATGGGATTAAATGTTTTAGTAAAGATTAGCCATAAAATTCAAAATGTAGGTCATGATGACCTATCTTTTAGTTGATGTTGTTTGTGGACCCAAGATGCACCAACTGACAAAGTTTTATGATCATAGGCCTTAAAGTGTCCAAAATATGCCTCAAAATCAATTTGAAAACAAAAGCCAGTACCTACTTTTGTATTAACACAATGTGAAGTCCTGAGATACATCAACTTACAAGATTTGATGATCCTGGTCTTTATAGTAAGCAAAATATCAACGTTTTTATTACGTGTAAAATTTTGTCAACTTTGAAGTGACCTTGAGACCACGCTCTTTGCCCCAGGGTGATGCCTTGAACAATTTTTAATCTTCAACATATCCCGACCCTTGTATGTAAGTTTGGTGAAAATCTGCCTGGTGGTTCTGGAGAAGATTTTTTCGCAACCAGTACTTTTGTTTCATTTTCCTGATTATCTCCCCTTGTTTTAGGGTCCCACCCCTAGTTTTAGTAAAAATGGTAGCCCTTGGGCCAAGGATACCCTGTGACAAATTTGACAATGATTGGCCAAAGGGTTCATGAGTTATGGCCCATATTCTAAAAAGTTAACGCACACCGCACGACGCACACCGCACAAATGGCCATAGCATTAGCTCTATGAGCGGCAGCCTTTGGCTCAGAAGAGCTAAAAATATCCATCCTCCTAATATCATTACTTATATTATATACCCATCAATTTCCTTGTTTTGTTACTGTTAATTTTACAGAGTCTGATCCGATTTCCCGGATCACAACACTGTGGTTTTCTGAATCCATATCACCACTCTCTGAAACTGATGACGTAGTACGGAAAAACCTGACGTTATTTTTCTTGCGCGTTAAAAAGTTCCTTGTTATTATGCTTTGTTTTTATGGATAAGTATTACACAATTGATCTCTTAAGTTTTGTTTTGCTATATTTAGCTAGTTATAAGGGGGTATATAATAAATTTATCATTATAACAGTAACTTGATCCGAAGAGCCGTATCACGTCTCGTTAACAGACGCGGATCATCAGATCAAACTCGACGCTTCGCGTCTCTTTAGATATGATCCGCGCCTGTCAACTCGACGTGATATTAATTATATATTCAACATGACAATGCTTGATACCTTTGTTTTTCTCTATATATATATTACATTGTTGAAGGATATTAAGTCCTATTCTTGTTAATATTGCCTTACCCTTTTCTTTTGTTTACATTGTTCACTTCGTCGACATCGCAATGTAGGTTGACTTCAAGTCGACCCCGCTGTAACATTGCCTTCTTATTTTTATTTTTGTTTACATCGTTCACATCTCGACATTGCAATGTTGGTCAATATCGAGTCGACATCGTGTTAACAATGCTTTCTTATTTCCTTGCTTACATCGTTCACATCGTCGACATCGCTGTGTTGGTCGACATCGGGTCGAAATCGTCAACATTGCCTTATTATTTTTCTTTTTACATCGTTCACATCGTCACCATTGCACTGTTGGTCCTTGTCAAGTCGACATCGTGTCAACATTGCGTTTTTGTCTTTTTTACATCGTTCACATCGTCGACATCGCAATGTTGGTCGATATGGAGTCGACAGAATAACAAAGCTAAGTACGTAAGACAGTAGTCTCTTTACTACGAGAAGTTAAAAGCTGCAGGTATAAAGGTCATTTATGGAAATTTGGACAAATAAGTGCCACATTTCTCAAATCATATGAAAAATATTCTCTTTGGATTGAAATAATACCTCCTGGACCAACGGTTGGTTTTACTGTGACGGTTTTGCCGTCTTTGGTTTCGACCTTCACCTTGTCGTTAAGACTTATTAGATCCTCTGCCACCTGCTCTGCAATCCCCACCACCACTGCTGTCTTGACAACCGCGTACAGGAAAGTGACGACTTTACCAAACTGCAATGTGATGTAAAATATGAAAAAAGTGCCGCGCCACAGCAAGATACGCCCGTCAAAAAATACAATTTTCTTGAACAGTTTAGCATGCAAGAAAATCACGTCAACCTCGATTCTAAGTTTTACATGATTTTTCCATTCCTTCAAGTATTTATCCATTCCCTGTGATGTAGGCATTAATTATAATAAATATTACATAATTAATGAATTTCTATGCTGGTTGTGTTAGACCTTGTCAAATGCCCATCATATTAAACAATATCAAATTAATCTTAACATCTTAATCTATACCAAATTAATTTTGAAAAGAATAGGCCGGTCATCAAATGACATATGCTATAAACTGACCAGCACTTCTTCTATCTAATCCCCAAAGGATACAGATAAGACTGCTGATTGAGACAGCTAGCCTTCCAACATTGAACTTATTAATTAATCTTCAACTGGATGCTTGTCTACTCTTTACTACCAAAAGATGAATGGGTCTGCACTATCTACCATTAATTTTTTTTAAACATATAAAATATTCAAAGATTTTTTTGGTTGAGATTTTATATCCGACAAGTTTTAATATGTAATTCATATGGACATGCTGATTCCACCCCAACCCTTAAAATTAGTTTTTAAATTAATGATATTATATAATATCAGATTAGTCTATTATGCAATATCAAATTTGTTTTAATTACTTCTCGTCAAATTCATTTTAAAACTTAGGCTAGCCAACAAGAGCTATTTTTAATCCAACAGGCTTACCCATCTGCCAAATACCCAAGGGATATAGATAACACTGATGCCATATCAGTTAGATCCTCACACTCCAAACTCATTAACTTCTCTCTAATTTGACAGGCAATTTTCTGTTAGCAAAATTCTTCTTGACCAGTGCTTGATAATTACACTCAAGGGAGAGGTAGTATTTCTCAAACATACATTATATTTGTTATAGATTGCTGTCAAGTATATGCTTAAAAAAATAAGTATTTTCTTGATTTAACACTTTTTTAATAAGGACAGTGCAATACTCGTACATTATTTGGGATGCTTAAATGATTAGTAAAAAGACACATTTTTTTAATTTCACTTAAATTAAAGGTCACAGTTACCTTGAAATAGGTCGCGACACACCTTCTACCTAAGATGCATAAACTGGCCAAGTTTGATGATTGTAAGTCTTATAGTTTTCTAGTTATGGGCCGGAAAGGATTTTTCCATATTTGGCTATAACTTATTAATAAAAGGTCAGAGCGACCTACTTTTTGTGCGCGACACACCTTCTACCCAAGATGCATCAGATGACAATGTTTGATAATCCTAGGCCTAACAGTATTAAAGTTATGAGCCGGAAACGAAAAAGCTAACAGACAGACGGACAGACGGACGGACACGAAGCCTATAACATAATACGTCCCGTCTTAAGACGGGTGTATAAAAAGTATTTTTTTTAAATAACCATGAACGAAACGGAACTAAAATAGCACAATGTGCACTCATTGGAGTTACACTTTTAATCATAAAAAAAACCCGATTGCAACCATTCTTAAAAATATTTTATCAAAAATTGTTATCAGAAAAAAAGTCAGAATGCACTGAATCATTGTTATATACAATTTATTCATACATTACATTACATCATGAACCCTATTATACATAAAAACTCTTCAGACTTTGGGATTTAATATGCTCTCTACTTAATAATGAACCTGTCGATGCACTAAACATTTTTTTTTATTTTCATATTACAAATTTGGCAGAAATTCTACCTGCATTTGCCACTTTTCCTCCGTGTACAGACAAATCCAGGCATAAATCAAACAGATAACGACTTGTAGTACCACCGCCAGGATCAAGTCAACATTCCAAGCGTAATTCAAGCCACCTAAATATAAAATTACACACCTTAGGATTTTATTAAAATTAAAATTCAAAATAATAATTAAATGTCTAATAATTTTACTGATATCGATTTGGAAGAAAATTGCGTTTCTGATACCTAGAGGAAATAGGAGTAGTAATCTCTTGCAGAAATTTTAATTTAACTAGTTAAAAATGCTGATACCTTCATGGCACCTGACATCACCTGTGATGTTTCGGAGGTCCGTGTTTGTTCTACTCCTATTTTGTATTGTATGTTGGCTCCTTATCTCCATATATTTCATTTACAGGTGATCAAAATTTCCTCATGACTTAAGGTAAGACATAATAGATAGGTCAAATTTTTCTTCAAATTCAATTTTTCTAAAATTTTGATATTTTGTTCCAGGATACAAAATTTCTTTTTGTATATGATATGAAAGAATTTTTTTGCCCACATAGTCAGAAAAATGGTCTATAAGTCCCTTTAACAAAATTGTTAAATCAGACATTCGACTTGAGTATGAGCCTTATTTTCGAATATTAATTTATCTATTGCAAATTTGTGTACTACTTTAAATAAAGATAAAATTTTTGTTACTTTAAATCAGTATGTCATATTGATACTGGAAAGTTTAAGTCAAATATATAGTAAAAATAGAACATGCTTGGCGTCGGAATTAAAAATTCGTATGTAAATATCCGACAGATAAAGTTTTCTTAAGAAAACATGTATAATTCAATCTTTACCAAAAAAATCAGCAGAATAATTCAAATGGGTTCTACAATAAAATGTGTAAAAATTGAGGATATTGAACCAGTGGTTTCAGATATTTTGGCGATTAAAAAATTTTCAATGGCAAAAAAAAAAAGATTCAGTAGATGACGTCACAATATTTGATATTTGACTTCTTGATATGACCTTGACCTTTTTAGTACGTAAAGAATGGAGACTCATAATATATGTTTCCAAATATCAGCCCTTTGCTATTTACGGAACAAAAGTTACACAGCTTTTTATAACAGACTGTTATATGCTTGTTTATTGCACTGAGATTGCGTAAACACATTCCAAAATGTAGGCTTTCAAGTGACCAATATATAGTATTCTCTGATATTTCACAAAATATGATGCAAACATGCAAAAAATTATTATTTTTCTTAGAATTGACATTCATTGTTGTAAATATAGTAAAATTATTCTTTTGTTCTCGAGTCCTTTTTAAAAAAATGGGTTAAAGTAGAATCCACGGTTGTTTTGTACTACCTTAAGTATTGATAAAGTCATTGATAATATATGTAAATGATACTTATTTTCATTAAATAGATATTGATGTCAATGATAATTTCGATACGGACTTATTGATGATGATGCTCATAACATAATGATGTTGATTTTTATGATGATATTGACGATGATGATGTTATTGTATGGTGATGATAATGATGCTTTACCTGCCACTATGATGATTACAGTACTTGGACCAATAACTGTGGATACGAGGAGGAACATCTGATATATACAGAAGAGAAACGGCACGCGGTGGTTGAGTGATCGAATTAGATTCCATTCCTTAATCAGAGATATGATATTAGCCAGAGTAGAGGCAATCCACCTCCGTCTTTGTTTGTAGAACTCCTCAAATTCATCAGGACAGTACGTTTCATTCTTTGAGGCTGTGCAGTACTCGATTCGCCAACCACTCTGTACCTAAAACAGCCATAAAATTTATTTGTCTAACGATTAGAACTTCCGAATAAGTTTGTCATGTTATATATAGACGTACTGACCCACACTTTGTTTAAAATATACTAAAAATGTATATATTTTTATCCATGAAAGATTTCCAAACTTTTAAAAAAACAGTATGCATTGAAATCAATACTTTTCGTTGGCATTTAAATAATCAATGTTTTTGAGTTGATAATCAACAAAACGAAAAATTGAATACTTATAATTTATTATGATTTATCATTCTTCATCCACGAATTCAATCCAACAATGGCATATTTTTTCAAAACAATGACACTTTTGCCCCACAAAAATATGTGATCTTATGATACAGGTCTGGGATACCAATCAATAAGTATTTTGCGTATATTATTTTACGAATTCATGCATAAATACTATTAAGAATGCTTCCTCGTGTGACTCTTACCATGAGCGTGCACAACCAGCGGTCCTCTCCCATGTCTTTGATAAGAAACTCAAAGGCTCTCTCGACATCGGAGGCGTAATTTGGTAGGATACTCTTAATGGCAGAGCAACGATAGACACTGAAACAGCCCGGGGCACAAAGGACAGAGCCGAGAACGTGTTCAGCGGCCTGGTAAAGGACAAATTAAACATCATCACCATAATAGACAATTCATCCATTAACGCCATCTTTACATAAAGAGAATCGAACAAAAAAAAATTTAAAAAAAGTGAAACAGAAGTCAGTTTTTCGGGTATATTTATAAATATGTACGAAAAAAACTTCAAAACATTTCCTAAATCAATAGGAAAGATACAAGAAATATCACTTAAACACTGCTAAAGTTGATAATTTAAAAGAAAAGCACCTTTTGGAACCAGTGTCCAATAGCATACTCAAATTTCTGATACCAAACAAGCGGGCCCTTGCCTATTGGGTAGGTGCGCGCGCATACAGCCCCGACAGAAGAGTCCCGCTTCATGAAGTCAAGCAGCGCTTCCACAGATTCAGGAGTAAACTTGACGTCAGCATCCGTTGTAAGAATGTAACAGTCGGACTCGCTCACTGAAATGAGTTTAAAACAGGTTTGTGTCTATAATTTTGTTGTTCATTGAGAATCAAACATTCAAAATATTACCGCAGATGAATTTGGAATACAAGTCATACGTCTGTGTGATTGAAACTCTAATTCGATTGAACTTTATTCATGAATATAATTTTCTATGTTAAGGATAGATGATCCAATGACTTTATCAATACTTAAGGTCTCTAACATCGTTTAAACTGTATTAAAACATAATTTTATGATCGGACGCTACCCCGTTTCGAAGGCCGACGTCTCTTTTTCTGTCGAGTTTTGACAAATAATTGATAGGATTTGTGTTTAGTATTTTCACTATCTATATATATAGTAACCGATAACTATACCAGCCCTATAAGATATCAAAAAAATGATAATAGCCTCTTTATTTGCGGTACATATACTTTTATTTAAGATTTGACTTCTTTTATATAAAAAAAATAATCATTTTAATCCAAACACTTTATTTCAAACTTTATGGCACTTTAACCTAGGTCCGTGCGCACTATCTGCGACATTGAAAGACCTCGATTTTTACAAAAATATGAAGTTATATCAATAAAAATGAAATCTGTCTGACTTGGGTTTTTTTTATAAGGATTATTTTGATGTACAAAAAATGTATATAGAACCACTAATTTTAACAAAAACGTCATTGTCTTTTTGAACAACCATCGTAAATTAAACGTTTTATACGCATTAAAGCACAACACAAAAGGTATTTAAGCAAGGATGCTGGGAAATGAACTCGTCAAAGCATGATAAAAGCTACAAAGTATGGGCTACATAAGACACTGAACCCAAGGAATTTGACTGAAACCATTTTCTTTTGGAATGAAAACCATTTTTATTTAAGTGACCATTTCAAAGTTTTAAGCTCTAAATATAATATTTTCAAGCAAAATATTTTCATATAATACAAAATTCCGGGATATATGATCTCGTGAACATTTCGTATGTTATACGCAGTAGATGTATATTTCCGGTGTTGGGTGCATGTAAACTATAGTAAAGCCTGTGCTAACAGTATCATATCTGATAATTGTTGGAGCTAAAATCCTTTGGAGAACTAGACATGCATATAAAATTAAGGAATTCAAAATATATGTAACAAATAACGAGAATACTTACTGTAAACCTGACACCACATCAGATACTTACTCCACAATGTATGACATCAAGTTGTTGTGTACTTATTCTTATAAATATTCACTGTGTTGATTACAGACACCAAATGAATGTCACAGTCATATCTCATGTATGATGAAAAAGTAAATGTAAATATCTACAGAGAGTTCTTTGCTGGGAATCCACTAGGTAAAAAAAATAGCTGTTGTAAAAACGATTACTTTCGACACTAAGTACACTTGCATGTACATTGATGAAATTTTGATAGAGCAGAGTATCAGTTAGAAGCATGGTGGGTCTTCAGTACGTATTCCACCTCTAGTGATGCTACACATTAACCGGGTGATAAAGCTTGCTCAATACCTAAACAGGAAGTACACATTTTTGCCTAAATGTTGTTTTTTTTTATCTTAGACAATATATGGGGCTTTTATTTATAATTTTTTTGCAAATGAATATATAAGTTCTAAGACGAAAAAGAACAAACAATAATCTAGTTTTTTAAACATTGGTCATTTTTAGCATGGATTAGCATTGACTACGTTTTATTTACATAATTTTTTTCTTTGTGATTTAATTTAGTTTTACATATGTAGCTTTACACATTTTTCTAACAATAAAAAATAATTAAGATTATTTGCTTGTCGATTTTTTAATACAAGAAGCCTTGACATTTTCTATGACGCAAAGAAACCTATATACATGTATCTTTCCAGCACAACTGAGCCGAAGCGCCATGTGATCTTTTATCAAAGAATGTCTTTTGTCCTTTCCTGTAGCGTATCTAAAAATTTAACATCTTTTGGCTTCTTCGACATGCCTACTGGTCAAATTTCAACCGAACTGACCACAAAGGCCGTTGCAGTGTTTAAGGACAGAAAATACAAACAATTTTTTTCTTTGGAATAGATTTTATACCATGTCACAAGTTAAGAAAAGTGGATAATTCATAGCATTTTTTCTCCTAAGAACTGGAAAATGAAATAGACTTGAAAAATATTACTAATATTTCAATAAAAAAATCAATATAAACAAATACCACTCAGTTAAGGTATACAGGTAAAAACAAATTTCAGAATATGTTACCTAAGTGCCCAAAGTGTAATATGAACTTTAGAAAAATATATCAAGCCAGGTGAATTTTATGAGGAAATACAAAATGACAAAATTTCAGCAATAATATATGGGCTGATTTTTACCATTTTGCTTTTCTTAATAAAATTCACCCGGCTTGGTATATTTTTCTAAAGTTTAAATTACACTTTTAGCACCAAGGTTACATATTCTGCAATTTGTTTTCATCTGCAAACCTTTTCTGAGTGTTTTTTTTTTTCCTTATTTGTAATAATATTGAAATATTACTAAAATTTTCCAAGTCTAATTCATTTTCCAGTTCTTAAGAAAAAAAAAATTCTAGGACATATCCACTTTTCTAAACTTCTGACATTATATTAAGTCTCTTCCAAAGAAAAAAATGTTTGCATCATCTGTTCTTAACATATCAGTTCTTATAGCGTAAAATACATGTTTCCAATACATCATCCTCGCACGACCTACTAGTATTTTACTTCCATACGCCATTTTCACCATATTTCTTCTAGATATTGCCATATTTTTTGTAACACTTTGCCGTTTTTGTATCCCTATATAATCCCTGATGTGTAAACTTTAATCGTCTTACTTTGCTTTCCACATTTACACATCTTCGATAGCAATTGCTTTGGAACACCACTGTTGCACAAAACCTCTAGTTGTAACGGATACCATTTTACCTGGTGTCTAATTCCCTATACACTCAGTGTATAAGGTAAAATGTCTGTTTCATAGCTTAGTACTAGTTAAACTATTTACGGGTATAATAATACATATATAGCAGAATTAGTCAAAGATATTCAGATTTCATTGCATGCATGTGATATCATTTCCATATCATCTCCACCTTTATGTCTAAATCAAACTTTTTTTTAATCCTTTTACTCATTTCCACGTGCATCTTGGTCATATTACCTTGTCTATTATTTTTTATGCCTTTATATTTAAGTATCATTCAAAGCATATCATAAAAAATGTAAACGTTACGGCTATATCAATCACTGAATAAGTCTTCATATTTCCCTCACTATCATGCAATAAATATATAAGACAGGTAAAAGTAACAAGTGACTCCATCTTCTTGATGGTCTTTAATTAACTGTTATTTGTATCTTTGAACATAAACTCAAGAGGGATGTTTGATTGGTGTTTACATTTGTAATATTCATTCAGTTTGGGAGCAAATAAAAAAAAAGAAAAGCAGACTAAAAAAATTCTTCCTTGTATCTTCCTCTAGATTTATAGATATTGAAAGTAC
Organism: Saccostrea glomerata; assembly: GCA_003671525.1. Lineage (NCBI taxonomy): Eukaryota > Metazoa > Mollusca > Bivalvia > Ostreida > Ostreidae > Saccostrea > Saccostrea glomerata. The sequence continues at coordinate 162,917 of PRKT01000699.1, forward strand.
ACAATAATGTTAACAAGATTTTTAAAATGAAAAAAAAAGTAATCACTCAAACAATCTGGACTCTTCACTTTCGTACAAACAGTTTAAATAAAGGCATTTACATTGAAAAAAAAAATCTTTTTTGATTAATTTTATAAATCAGTCTTTCATTTCAACAAGCAATCTGATTTTTTTTTAAGCTTTGTTATACACTGCATGAAAAGTCGGGTTTACTTTTACCTTAAATGCAATTTAATGCTGCGATTATTTAATGTTTAAATGCATAGTATAACATATTGTGGGATCGTAAACGTTAGAAAATAATAAGCAATTAATACGAGTTTAATGGAAAATTAAAAGAACAAATTTAATAAAGTTTGGAAACTTGTAAACTTACTAATACGTTCGGATTTAAGTCTCCCGTAAACAAATATTATACCTCGAGTATACAAAACGTATAATTATTATTAAACATGCACATAAAATAAACGTTTTACGGTTATATTAAATTTGATCGTTTAATAAAATTTAATGTAGAACTTATCCTCATTATTTTTTGTTAAATTCACACTTTACTTTATAATACTTCCAAAAATTAAGCTATATACGGAGAATTGTAAACTTACTTATACGTTCTCGTTTTAATCTTTCATAAACTAATATTAAATCTTTTGTATATGTGATGAAATATATGGATTAAACCTTCCCATATCATTAAGATTTACGGTTGTATTAGATGAAATTTAATAGAATTATATTATTGCATATTAATTTTTTTTTATTTAATACTTATGCCATCATTATTTCGTATGGTTTATAATTGTGTTTTTCACAAGTATTTTACAATACACAAATCAACTTCTTGTTCAATTTTATTTTATGTTATTTGTGTACAAAAAATGAGTTCTAACAAAGTATAAGATATTTCAAAATTAATGCCTAAATGTCAGCATTAAAAAATTTACAATCATGAATGTAGCTCAATTATAATGGAGTAAATTTTTGCATAATAGTAGTAAGTACTTTATAGTACTTAAGTAAGTGAAATAATTTTGTATTTTACAAAACACTTAATATGGAATTAAAATTTTATTAATTTAAGATACCCTGACAACAATGGGTCATCATGTCCAAACAAATCAATAACAAAATAATTATAAAAATAGAATTGCATGTAAAATTTAAATCTGCAATAAATCAGAACACAACAGGTAAAAAAATGCAGTCATTCTTGACTCCAAAAGACTGCAAAACCTGTGACTGAAACTACCCCTATTGATGGGTTGTAAATGGTTTTTCAATTTCCCCCAAAAAATCATATCATACTTTGCACAAAAGAATAAAAGTTGGCAATAAAAAATGCCCGTTCTTTTTACATGTATATCTATTAAGACACACTAAGCCACTGACAGACAAGCCTCACTCGCCCACAAGCAAGAGCAAAAGGATCGGTCAGAGACGCCACCTTTCTCTTACTTGGGTATCAAGATCTGCAACTTACCGCCAGCAAAGCTCTTTCAGACTACCCTTATATTGTTTCCCAAGTATTTCCACAATAGATGTCCATGCACTAATTATCAACTTGAAAAAACATGGCAATAAATCAGAGATTAAAAAGGTATGTACATGTGTGCGACACAATAAGCCAGTCGATATGGTATCAATAAAAATATGACAGCTTTTAAATCTTTAACCTAGTACAGTAAATATAAATACTTTATGTTGACTGTGTAAAATACAACACCAAAAAAATCTTTTATATCATTTGGTTATGTCAATTCAAATTAAAGAAACATCATCACAATTACACAAAATAGTAACAGCTGATAATTTGTCTCTAGTACCCCATATTTGTTCCAACTGCTAGGTTTATTGCTTGATGATTATAACTTTAATATCCTCATTTTACATTGGAATGCAAGAAATTTTGATAGTGATATTTTTTTCAGTCATTAATCTTCTACACTTTGCCTCAAAATTTCAAGAATGATCTTGGAAACATGTACATATAAAATTTCTTGTATAAATAGATGTACAATTATATTTAACAATTTTTTTTAGCCTTAATTACAATTTAATCTTAATGCGAAAAATTCTAGTCATAAACTCTTTTACTTCATATGGAAGGAAACAGATTAATATTTTACTCTTTCAATTCTCATTACTCTTGCATTATAATATTTATTAAAATCACAATTCACCCTTTTTTTACTCATAAATGTCTCTACCTCATCTGCTTAGTCTACTTTTTATATCTATGACACACTAAGCCACTGACAGAGAAGCCTCACTCGTCCACAGGCAAGAGCAAAAGGATCAGTCAGAGACACCACCTTTATCTTACTTGGGTATCAAGATCTGCCACTTACTGCCAGCAAAGCTCTTTAAGACTACCCTTGATTGTCTTTTTTTTTCCACAATAAATGTCCATGCACTTATTATTTAAGTCAAACTTGTATATATATATGTATTTCATAAATCAAGATTAAAATGTATGTGTTTGATTGCATACTACACGATAAACCAATCAATGTTTAAACAATAAAAAAATATAACAGTTTACCTGTAATGAAGTATCAGAAAAAAACTTTAACTGTCAAAAATACAACACTACTAAGGTATATTTTTCTTATCTAACATTGAATGTGTCAATTAAAGTTAAGTAAAAAAAACATCACATTTGTGCAAAACAGTAATAACTTAGATATTTGATCTCTAATAGCCCATTTCTGTTCAATCACTACATCATTAGGTTTGACTCTTTTAGATTCTTTATTTTGTCCTAATTCTTCTTAAGCTCTGCCTTTTAGAGTGTTTTGATTTGAGAGTGGCACTTTTGGTGTCCTGTTCTTTAAGGACTTTTTCACATTCATCAGAACGGCACTTCAGTTTTCTAATTTCATAGATAGTATCATCTTTTGAATCATTTTTTGTACTATAAAGACATACCGGTAATCAATATTTAAAACTGCTTCTTCTTGCTTTTTCTTCTCTTCATCCCAAGAAATTATCAGCTCTGGAGAAGCACATGTAGCTCCTAATTTACACAACAAACAATCATACAAATAATTACCCATTTGCCTATATACATATTGTATGTGTGCCTCTGGATTTATGCATATATTACATGTAACTTGTACACAAAATTTAGGTTGATTGTAAACTTATCAATTGACCTAGAGGAAACACAGCTCAATTTTGATTAATTATTGACAACTGAAATATTTTTGAACGTATCTACATTTTGAAAGAAAGTGCATATGGCAGTCTATTTAATATTACATTATGGGGTGATGTGTTTACATTTGCATGTGATTACATTGATTGCAATGTAGTTCTAAAAAGGAACAATTGTACGACACAAAAAGGGGTTTGTGAGTTTTGTTCCATATAATGTTTCTTTATTCTAGGCGGTTCTCTTAACATCAGAACTTTGACATTTACAGAAGACCATAAAAGATATGCCATTTTTTCAAGTCTGGGTAATAAAATATTTATCTATAATTTCAGACCAGCGAGCTACAAATTTTGAAGCTAGTGTTGATGTACATGTAGATTGGGGACTAATGACTTTTTTGCCATCTTTTTTTTTTAGCATTTTACCACTATGCTTACCTGCTTGACCTTGAACATGTTGAGGTGCCCTTTTCTCTGTTCCTCCACAATAATTCTTTCATTTAGCAGCAAGATACTATGGATAAGGTAAAAAGCTGTAAGAAACAAAATATGAAAATTAATAACAGGTATGGATCTCCATAGAAAGAATATACAAAAAAAGAGAAAAGATATACAAACAGGGTGTACTTATGACTAAAGCAAGTAGACAACATTTTACACAATGATAAAATTCTCTGTGTCATCTAGTTTAGAGAATTACATAAAAAACATATAATTATATGCATAGATCAAATTTATAGACGACAAAATATGATATGAAACATACATAATGGTACCGTACTCCGAGCACATGGAATTCGAAGATTTAAAAAATTTACGAAAATGCAAATAATAGCATATACACCATTTAACATATTAAGACATACGTATCTATAGTTTCAGACCAGCAAGCTACATATTTTGTGGATGCACATGTAAATTGTGGACTAGTAACTTTTTGCCATCTTTTTTGAGCATTTAACCACTGTGTTTACCTGCTTGACCTTGAACATGTTGAGGTGCCCTTTTCTCTGTGTTCCTCCACAATATTTTATTTCATTTAGCAGAAAGATACTATGGATAAAAAAAAATATGAAAAATCAATAACAGGTATGGCATTTCATAGAAAACATATACAAACAGATGTATTTATGATTAGAGCAAGTAGATAAAATTCATACAATAATAAAATCCTTAAACTTTTGTGATCTAGTTCAGCGAATTATTTCAAAAACATATGATAATATGTATAAGATCAAATTTAGAGACAAAAAACATGATACGAAATAGATGTACATAATGGCGCACCATACCTGGAACACATAGAATTTATGAGTTTACGAAAATGCAAAGGTTAGTATCTACAGCATTTAACATGCAAGTTATTTGGATAATGAGCAAGTGATTTAACATAAAATAAAATATATTAACAACTTACACTGTAGATAGCTGGGGTTTAAAGTTCAAGTAAATGTGGCAATCTCATACACAACAAGTCATACAACAAATGATTAGTTCGTATCTCAAACTGGGTAGCCAAATATCTGGTCATGTCACTTTAAGAAGGAAGGCTCAGCAAGTTCGATGTTGTCAGATCATTCCCATAGATACTTCAAACATTTCTGGCACAATTTCTGAAAGAAAAGTTGTATCTTGAAGGGTTTTTTTTTCAAATTAGGAATAATTCTGATGAATGTAAAAATTTGAAACGTTTACAGATGACAGACAAATACCAGACACTGATCAGAAAACTCGCTTGGTTCTTAAAATAGCTCAGGTGAGCTAAAAAAAATTCAATTCATGTGATTTTATTGATCTTATCAGAAAATTTAAGAAATCTTACCTTTGTGTAAATTTTCATACTGGTTTTGTCCTTCTTGTGAGTATTCGGATTCCTGTAAATAATGCATGTATAATTGAGCATCATAGAATACGATAGCTATTTTTAATAATTCATGCTTAAGTATTTAATGTAAAATAATTATGCATAGCTTTGTGCAATTTATAGTATGTTTAGATTACCTATCAGAATACATTGCTATAGTATTTTTAGGATAAGGAAATTAAGAATATGAACCTTGTCTTGTTTTCTTGGTGAATATTAGTTCAAGTTGTTGCAATATTTTTTTTATAGTCTTATGCTAAAATATACAAGTTACTAAAAAACAATGCTATGTTATATGTGTTATATGAAAATTTGAGCTGCATGGTTCTCACCATTTTCACAAGCTGACTATATACGCCGGCGCTGTGGGGAATCGTCTCAGGCACAGTCCAATGCAACTATTAAATAATCAAAATAAGTGCTGAATATGATCTTGAACATGCATTAAAAAGTAAATATTTTTTTACATAGTACAACATACTTTGTAAATGCTGAACAGAGGAACACTAAAATTCCTGAACCAATCCCAAACGAGGAAATTCTGGTTAAAATCCATCTTTATGAGAGATGTTTAAAAGTGTTAAACAGTGTTAAATAATAATTGCAAAATTTAAATAGTGCTTGCTCAAACGTTTTCACGGTCAGGCATTTTATGTGTAGTGCCCAGACTAAGGAACAGTAACATTGTCAGTAGCAGAAGATAATTATTAATTCAAGGACACATGATAAAATTTTGTACATTGTTCCTACCGCAGTACAGGGTCGTAAAATGTCTTCATCTTCTGTCAAAACAGAAAATTCCATCCGAAGCTAATCATACTTCTCCTTTTCGCGACACCCTCTTTCGCACTTTCCTTCTGTACACCATCATGATCAAGTTCAACATGGCTGCGTGGAACCCCCCAAAAAATTGAATTTCGGCGCGGTGTGTTGTTTAAATTAATTGCATTTCGAGCCCGACTTCGAGCCCGATGTATTGTACTACAGTATCAGTCGACAGTTTTAGTGAAAAAAATCTAAGTTATATTCCACAGTTTTGAAAACGTACATAAGGGTTAAATAATTAAAAATGAATACATAAAAAATTAAAATAAATAAATATTTTTTTTTAATTAAAAAAAATGTTTCAACATAAGTTTACGTAGCAACATTGACGATTCATTAATGTCGGGCCAACATCACAACGTCGGAAGTTTAATGTAAATGATTTTGTTATTTTGCAATAATAAAACTGTAAACAATCTTTTATTTTGATTAAAATAAAGAATTAATATTTATGACATATTTAAAATACCAAAAACATACTTAAACTTAAAGTTTAAGCATATTTACTTTTACATGTCGATATTCTTAAACGAAACGTATAATCTTCTCTATTAAACTATATTATTCCTGACGTATTTTGCATTAAATATAATTATACTTATCTGAAAACTGTAGTTAATTATATCACAATATATTTCATGTAAAATGTACCGTTATACATAAATCAAATTCAATACAAGAAATTTACTGGAGTAAACGAATTTATTAAATTATATTAAACGCGACTTTTCATGCAGTGATAAATTTTAAAAACAGTGATCAATTTACTGAACATAAACTATTATAAAAATTGGTTTTTAAAGTATTCTTATTTTGTTTTTTGAAAAAATGACAAAATGCATATATGAGACTTTATCATGTTTTGTTTGGGGATTTAAATTGTTAATGAAAAATCGAAAGATACTCACAACACCCTGTCTGCGAAAAGCTCCTTCTCGAAGGGTCCAATTCTCTGTCATCAACACCACATTTCTTTGCGGCGGCTTCTAGACAAGTCAGGTAGACATTGTCGGCCCTATAGCATAGATAGTAAAAAGAAAGAGAATAGATCAGATGTAAAAGTGGATGCTCACTGCTCACTCCTCAATGGCACCTGATCCCACCTCTGATGTTTCGGAAGTCCGTGTTTGCTCTGCTCCTTTTTGTATTGTTTTATGGACTTTTTTATTGAATTCTGTTCGTTATATCCATAGTTTTCTCCCTTCAGATCCCTTTCTGTCAAAAGAAGCGGAGACCACGGTTCGACCTAGTTCGCTGACACACACGGTCTGCTCAGAAGGGCGTGATGGCGTATAAATATGACCAATCATGGCTATGTTATTCAGAGGAAGATTGTTTAAGGATTTCTCTATATATTACTTTAAAGAAGAACCTTGATCGTCCATTGTTGCCCCAACCTACCCATGGGGGTCATGCTTTGAACAAACGTGAATCTTTACTAACTGAGGATGCTTTTACATCAGTATCATCTTTCCCAAACTAGAGGATCATGTTGAAATTTTTCAAACACGCCAACAATTCTTTTTTTTACTTATTCTTAATTATGTACCCTTGAAAGAGGGCGGAGTCTATCATTTGAACAAACTTGAATCCCCTGTGGTTCTCGAGAAATCGAAAATGTGAAAAGTTTCCAGACATACAGATGGACAGACGAACTATGGATAAAATTTGATCAGAAAAGCTTACTTAAACTTTTAGCTCAGGTGAGTTAAAGACCTGTTTATTTGTAGAACATACTGTCTAAGACAATGCCTTTCTGGCGGCATCTTCTTATTTCATTGGTCTCACCACCACATTTCTTTTCAGTGGCTCTCAGAGAAACCAGTTTAACATTTCTAACAGCACATGTTTTAAAAAGAAGAGATGACTGGTTTAACGAGTTACACCTCAGTCAAAAACAAACTTTGCAGTTTACTTTCGAAATACAGGCGTTGTGTAAAATGAAATGGTCAACAAAATACTAAATAAAGTTTAACGCAGCTACATGTAGGATAAGGCTGCCCGTAATATATCAAACTGTTCAAACTGAAGTAACTTCTCTGAACTACCTAGATATGACGTCATAATAGAATTCGACGTCAAGTCACTGCATATTTGAGCTGACATGACGGGGAAAGTGTCATTATTATTACACGGCATGTAGATTTATTATGGGGATTTGTGTTTAATTCAAGAGTAGGGTTTGTTTTTTAAGCTTGTGTGTGTTGTTATAATGTTTAACATTTGATATTTAAATATCTCTATTCCTTTTGCTTTTTCGATATGCATATATTCAAGCAATAGTAAAATATTATGTTTGAAACGCTCCCCTAACACTTCCGTAGACAGAGTTAGAATTTATGAATCGTGTTTATATTGGACTAGCACAAGTGAAAGACAAGGATAAATTGAAGATATACTGCGTGAATCTGAAAGAAAAGTATGTCTTCTAACTGAATTTTGCTTGGGGATCGTATGTAATTTATCCGTTTTTGTATTAATCACGATAAAGAGTGGAAAATACCCCTTCTTACGTTGGTAATTTTAATTTATCGTAAAATATTTTCTTATAAGAAAAAATTAAACCTGCCCCAAGCACTTTTTAGGTACCATGGATCACGATGAATAGATCTATGTAACAAACTTTGCACAATAATTGTGTTATGCACTTGTGCCGTCACGTGATCAACACAGTCATCTGACATCACAGAAATGCTTCATTATAATACCTGATTAAACTGTTATCTCACGTTAACTACAATTTCAAACAAGGATAACATATTGAAATTAAAATCTAGCTCAAAATAAAATGTATATTTTTTAGACATTTTAAGCCTTCGGACAGCCTTATCATAACTGCGAACTTTCCGCCATATCAGTATTTCCTTATCGAGGGTAATATTTCCCTTTTCCTGTAAACCTTAACTCCAATCAGTATCGGAAATCATACAAGGACTATCTCAGTTGAGAAATACTTACACATTATCAAATTTCAACGAATTTAACAACAACAGCAACCTAACCCACATAATGAGTAAACCCATTTCTTGGGACTTTTTTCTGTGTAATATTAAATGGATCACTTTGAGGCGACATGAACTTACTTGCATAATTTGTCCTTGTCTTGTCCTGCTGATGCTACAGCAGAGCCGTACTTTGTAGCACATGTCGTTATACCTTGACAGTTCTGTGCATTTATCACTGGGTAATAAAAGACAACATTAATAATTAATTCCTGGTTTTTATAATTAAATGATAATAAGATGGGGACCACCATGACCTACAATCACAAACCCAGATCTTCATGAATAAAATAACGTAACCAAGTACAATTTGGTATTTTTAAAAATGTACTTCTTATAATGATTAAATACAAATTGTTATTTTCAAAATTGAAAACAGAGTTTGATATGTTTGTCCTATATATTTCACGTCGCTGTCTCATTGTTTTTTAAGAAATGTAATCATTATATAACAAAGTTTTGAAATAGTTAGCCTATATTTTTCACGTCGCTGTCTTATTGTGTTTTAAGAAATGTAATGAATATTTTCTAACGTATTTAAAAATCCATGACCAAGGATTTAAAATCTAATTAAAATGAAATATTCCGAATCCGATACCGCTTTTAAATTAGATAAGGTAATGTAGAATACATCCAATCTACCAGGCAGGAATTAGGAAAGAACAATATCATTTGCTAATGAAAAGGTCGTTATGAAGTGACCCCGAATGGGGATGTTGTTAGATGCTTTAGAAGCGGAAGGGATTTGTAACATTTATTAAATAAGTTGCTAGGATTTCACCAAACAATATAAGCTGAGAAAAAGACTTGGCACAAAATTTTTCAACATCTTTAGTACTGTTATTTCTTGATTTTAAAATCTTCCACATTTGTAATAAATTTCAAAATACAAACACATTGGAATAATATTTGGTTTGATGATCAACATTTCTGAACAGCTCTGAAATTTTGGTTTATGTCTGTTCTCCTTTTATGGTCTAAAGCCTAGATAAAAGTTTACCCGTTGCAAGATAATAACGTCCTACTTCTAAAGATGTTGAAATTTGTCCAATCTGTGTTGGAATAGACACGGTATCGGATTACAGAGTTTTAAAAAAATCAAGAGAGGCTACCCGCGGATTAAACAGATATTGAGATTCCGCGGAATGAAGACCCCGTGGAAAAAAGTATGTCTACAGTAAACAGTCGGAATTCACTATGTGACGGATTTCACGTTTCGTATTAGACAGTTTTAATGAATAATCAAATCATGCAAGTTGCACCTCTGAATTTCACGACAAAAACTAAGATGTTTGTTTTACCTTTGATGACAACACTGACGGTGACCATGAAGACAAGGAGAGAAGTGACAGCTGACACAGACATCCTGAGATACTTCTGTAATCTATCAGATAATTGTTAATTAGAAAATAGATCTTTGAATAATGAGAATGAATATAAAAAAACACAAGACTTGAATTCTCATATACTCCACATGAACTGACTGTCTGCAAATAACACTGTTAAGGCTCTTATCCAGTGGCGTATGTTCCATATAGGCACAAAAGGCAGTGGCATACTCTTCATTTTATTAGATATAAAAATGTGGTTGAAGAAAGGGGCGGGAAGTTCATATTAATCGTACCTTTTAATTTTTTTTTTTTTTTTTGGCAAATGCCGAAAAAGCATTCTTAGTAATATGCACTTTTATACTTATCCGATTATGTTTACAGTTTTGCTTTGTATTTAAGGGAGAAAAACTTTTTTCATAGTTGGAATTTTTTAAGCAAAAGTTCAATTGTTATTAATGTTAAGCTTGTATAAGAAAATTTCATCGAAATCAACACGAATCCATAATAAGTACAGGAAACAAAATTAATACCTTGAATTATATCTGATAAGTAGGAAATATAAATGTATTGATCAAATTTTAATTATTCACTCAGTAAGGAAGTTTTTAAATTTTCTAAGAAGAGTACAATGATTAGTTAAGAGTCCCCATATTTGTTAAGTCGTTTTCAGATCATGATATAAACTGTTAATTCGATCGTCTACAAAATTATTTTCATTGCCAATGGTCAAATTAAAATGGAAGGTGTCTAAGTTTGCAAACTTGCTCCTTGTCCTCCCACGCTATGCACTAGCCTACACATTAGCAGAGCGGATTAATTGTGTTTTGTTTTACGTCCCTCTAGAGAATTTTTCACTCATATAGAGATACCACCAATTGCCGTTGGAGAGCTACAAATTTTGTCCTATACCCGGCATTTAGGTCCAGTGAGCAGGGAGGGATCTTTTTCGTGTCAGCACCTACAAGTACTGCGAGACGAGACCTCTGTTTTATAATATGCGATCTCATCCAATGTACCGGTTTTTCACGTCCCACAGTGGAATTCGACCCCGCAAGGTAATGATTTACTTTTTACTTCGCGACTTCAGAGCAGAAGCTCTAACCACTGCGCCTCGCGGGCGACTTGCAGAAAGGAATATACGCCACTGTTATAGATGTCTCTGTTAATTGGAGACTAACTGGAGACTGGTCTTGAATTAGGAATATCAATTATATTTTTATTTAACGTTTTGAATTAAATTTTTTTGGAATAAAAAAATATTTGTTGGAGTTTTTCTCCAAATTTTGTAGTTTCATAATAGTTTATAAATAGAGTTAAAAGTTTTAATTTGTCACGTATAATATGCGGCGTTTATATCCATTCGTCTGTCTGTTATCTTATTTTTCATCTGTGACATTTTTTTTTTTTTTTTTTTTTTTTTTTTTTTTTGGAATATCAATTATATTTTTATTAAACGTTTTGAAATAAATTTTTGGAATAAAAAAATATTTGTTGGGAGTTTTTCTCCAAATTCTGTAGTTTCATAATAGTTTCTAAATACAGTTAATTCTTTGATAATAAAAAGTTAAAAGTTTTAATTTGTCACGTATAATATACGGCGTTTATATCCATTCGTCTGTCTGTTATCTTATTTTTCACGTCTGACATGGTTTTTTTTTATTCCGAGAATATTTTACATGTATTTCATTTCAATTCAAGATTTGTAAAAGCTCGCATGAGAAATAAAATTCATTTTTTAAGTATTTTTCAAAATTTTCTGTGAAAGAAACAACAAATAAATTGATAGACTAGTTTTTGCGGCAAAAAATAAATTTAACATACATGTAACTAGTGTATCATGCTCCTCTGAAAATTGCGTCGTTAATTATATTATTAAAACAAAAAAATACATACATATTACAAAAAGTAATAAAAGAATATGATGGTTATTATCATCACGTTTTAGTATTAAAACAAACTTTACTATACCTATATGACACCAACTTTAGATCAGTAAATGACAAAATAACGAAGCTTCCCGACACAGGAATAAAACAAGCTTTTTATAGATGTTCTGTCTTCCGCCTACTACTACGATTGGATAACACGTTTTTGTCATGTGATTTTCATAACTTAAGGTCATCTGTCTTTTAAGACATAATAGTGATTTTACCGTTTCTTAGATTTAATTTTCCTGATCCTTTATTTTTGCTCCCGTGATTTCACAAAGTGTACTTGAGTGGATTTTTAATGAATTTTGCAAGAACAATACATAGTAAACTCAAATAATTTCATCCGAGAGAAAAATTGAAAATTCACTCCCTGTAATTTAACGGACCATTTGCGGAATTTGAAATGAAATTGTGACGCTGGATAACATTAAAGAAGGCTAAATTTATAACTTTGAAACTTTCAGGGATAAGAGAACCTTATAAAATACTAGCAAAGATCTAACGTTATTTTTGTATACTTTTAATACAATAGTTATACTTTTAATATTTCATAGAAGTAAATTTAAAAAATAGATACAAATTTTACATTATTGTACAATTTTCTTTTTTGATTTGAATAGAATAATGAGAGTTTCTATTAGTCCCCTACCGGTGAAACAAAAGGGGACTGTTGGTTTCCTCTGAGTCAGTACTTCTGTCTTTCTGTCTAGCTGTCTGTCCGTCTGTCTTTCTGTTCTTACGAGAATATCACTATGAGATAAAACGTGAGAATTGATATGACAGTGCGAAGTTTGAAAAACTAAAAATAGACTTTCGACACCATTTTTTTTTGACAAAATGTGGGACTAGGTTAAAGTAGCTATAGACATGAAAAACCCGTACTGAAATTCACCCTCCTCTGTTGTGAAAAAATATGATTATAAAAATCTGTGTGAAAGAATGTACAGAATCTTGTTTTGGACATAGGCACCCCACTATAATTATATGTATTAACACTATTGAAAGTAATACTGTTACATTATCTTTTACATAATGTATCTTTCGACTAGATGTCCGTTTGTTACCATGCCTGTCTGTCCTAACTAGAATTTTTTTTTCTTAACGCTTGCAGATATTGAGATGATTTTTGGTATGTGACTTTCTTGATCTATGATAGACTATGTTTGAATTTAGTTCTGCTTCAGTGATATTTGAATGAATATTGGCCAGTTGCGTATTTTCCGTTCAGCGAATGTTTAAACTAGTCTGAAGTCACAGATTTAACCTGAGGTGCCAAGTGTTGGTAGACAAGGAGCTTCCTCTCCATATGTATTTGGGGGTGTCAAAGGGAGCATTTTTGCAAACTTACAGACGTTTACAATTTTAATTTGACCAGTGATAATAATATTGTAGATATTCGCGATCGTATATATACAGTTTATATCGTGATGTGAAGACCACTAAACAAAACTGAGAACTCTTAACTTATCCTTTTACTCAATATTTGCTAAGAAAATATGGAAACTTCCTTACTGAATAATCAAAATTTGATCAAAACGTTGAATTTCCTACTACAGTAACCAAATGTAATTCAAGTTATAAATTTGGTTTCATGCACATATTATGGACTCCTGTTGTTTTCACTAAATTTTTTGATACAAACTTAAGATTAATTACACTTGAACTTTGGCTTAAAAAAGTCTTGCTTAAAAAATAGTTTTGTCCTTAAAGCAAAACTGTTAACATAATCGGAAGTGCTGATTGCTAAGAATGTTTTTTTTTCGCAATTGCAACAAAATAATTTAGTAGGTACAATTTATTATCACCCCCCCCCCTTCCCGGCCCTTTATTCAACTAAAATGTTATTCTTGAGAAAATTGTGTGTAGGCTATTGCCTAACTGGAATATACGCCACTGGTGATTATTTAGTTCAATTTTTAGTAGTAACCAGAATACATTTGACGGTAGGAAACTAGTATTACCAATGCAATACTCGTAGAGATGCTTGTTAGAATACGAAAAATATAATTTATTTCAAAACATCCTGAAAGGTTTTCTAGACATTCGTATTTTTACTCTAAATATGCTTGTGGTGAGGGCGTTGGAATTTTACGCACGCCACCCAAATTCAACCCTAGAATGTCCGAGTATTTTATCAATTGTTTTAGCTTAAAATTAATTGACTGTTTTATTTTTGTTAAAACGTGTACCTGTTAATTGTTACTTATGAAAGCTTACATTATTTTCATAGTTTTCATTAAAACAATGCAATGGCTCTTTATGATTTCCGAAAACGTAGAAACTACTTGTACATTTACACTTAATCCATCAAACGCCCCGGATCTAAACTAAAATCTGCTGCTTCCTAAAGATGTGATATATATCAGGAATGTAAGTTAGAGGAATTGCATAACTGTCATTATCGGCCGCAGCAGTGGCTGATCTACTTGTGCTTGTGTTAGAAAGTACACATTGGGAAATGTTATTTTTTCCTTAGTTCATCAAAATGATTCTTGAATGATAACATTTATAAAATCATGAGTAAAATATTTTTTTTTAATTTGCTGTGAACTAAGTTTAATTGTTGTTATTATTGTTGTTATTATCTTTCAATTTCATATCATTTTGTCCGAGATAATTAATAATTTCTAGTTGAATACTTAAGAAAAAAGTTCCATCCTCGGAGTGTGGAAATTACGAAAAGAAATCGTCATGATTTTCCGTATAAAAATGGTGTGGTAAAGTGCATGGTGAATAAAAATTTAAAAAGACGTTAAATTTGGTATGTTTTAATTTTATCCTGTGCGTTCTGATATACAAGAGAATATAGAAGAAAATACAAGAGAAAAAATATTAAAGGGATGTTAAATGTATTGATATGAACTAAACATTTTTGAAGTTCCTGAGACAGCAAAAATATTGAAGTATGTATTTAATAGGAATGTAGTTTCAATTATTTCCGCATAAGGAGTGCATCCCTCTTACATCATCTTTTTTTTAAGTTTCTATTAAACTTATATTGTGAATCACAAGTGCATAACTCTTGAACAATCTATTTTTTTTTCTCTAGGTTCTATTACTTCTGCATAAAGAGTACTTCCCTCTTAACCGATAATTTTTTATATAAAGAGAGGGAAATTTTGGGCGAAAAGTACAGCAAAACACACTTATAACTAATCGAAGTACTCAGGACGGGCAATTTTGCATTGTTATAAGCGTAACTCAATATATCCGTTAGGTTTGTAATTTAATGCCACAGGGAATACAAATCATTTCGTTTTAAGTGTCAACAAGTTATAATAGTATTCGCTATTACCGTGTTTTACTGTAAACGATTATCTCTCTCACGCCATTGATTCATTTATATTACATAACAAATTACCTGATTTGTTATACAGGAAGTAAAGAATGCAAACACTACAAAAAGTGAGGTTGAATAACCGTTTATTGTGTATAAAAATCTCAGGAAATAATTTGATCAAATTGAATCAAAGTTACATGTACATTGAGCGAGGAGTCCAGGCAATTTCTTATGATTTTTCTCTTACAAATATGGCTTCAAATCCGATATCAATTCAGATTTTAATTGACTGCATTAGAGTTATCCTGTAAAAAATATCTATAAATATTCATTGAGTGTAAATGTATAGTCCTAAGCTTCAAAAATGTTACTAGATGTAGATAAGCCAACCAAAACATTTAAACTTCATCATGTTTATACAGTAATGAAACTTTCATTGACTTTTTTTAATTTTTTTAACACAATTTCAACCTCTAAAACGTTCTTTTACGCATAATTGTTGAGGATAAAGTAACTTTCATAATCCACTTTCCTCTAGGGCATGTTAAAATGCAGGAAATTGCAAACAAGTAAAATTGACGAAAAGCATCAAATCGGACATTTACAAAATTTGGCATTAAAAAAAATATTTTACAATTTTAAAAGCGTCCATGCTAGGAAAGCACCTCAAGATATTCAAAGGTGAAATAGTTAAATCATTTAATTCAGGCTGTCTTCAATGCAAAATAAATTAAATATTTTACCGCATTGTGCTCATAATGCAGGTATGTTAAGGAATAAAGCATATAAGTCATTATTCGGGAAATATAGACTTTTTAAAAAAAAAAAAATAAAGTTTGATAATTTACCGAAACCGCTTATAAACGAAAACTATTATCATTTATTGTATAAAGATAAAAGAGTGCCTGAAAGAGCGAAATGCACCGCCACCACGGCATCACGTGACTTCTATTAATAGCGAAATTTTCCTTTATAAAAAAATCTAAAAGAACAACAATATCCCAGAGTTTAATAATTTCTTTGAGTGAATAAATATTGTTGAAAAACACCAATTTTGTCTTAAAAGTGCTGCTAGAATCCCACCGTCCCGCAAATATAATAATTTTTCCACACATGTGCACGAAACCTTACCCGATGTTTTGAATTCATAACATATGAACCGAGATTTTTCGTAAAACCATGCTTAACTCGGGATTCTAGCAGTACTTTCCAAGTATTTTAGGAGGCCAACTTTCATCTGTACAAATCTTATGTTTAGAAATATACAGCTTATTGTTGTTCTGTTGCATTATTTTTGTCACAAATGACAGAGGAAAGGGCGACGGGGATACATGTACGTATATAGCTGACTGTCTTCGAAAGAGAATATAATCGATGAAAATAAATTAGCATACCTGTTTTATTAAATGAACTCCATATGAATTTAAGAAATTTTCACGATATTTTGTTTGTAAACTCCTTTTTACGTATCTTTGTATATGCCGTCGTAGCTAAATTCTTTTTACACGACATGATCAATTCCCCTGTTACTTGATGTATACATATGATGTCATCGGTTGTAGATTTTAATCAAAATGAAATAATACAGCATAACAAAATAATAAAAACTTTTTATTTTTGTTAATGTTTGCACGTTTCTTTTTATTTTCTAGAGTTAAATAGACCCTTTCACGATAACTGCGGTACTACTCTTTTGCAGGGCAAAATGCTATATTTTGGCGAAATATGACGTAAAAGTAATTGTCTTATATACGTCATTTAATTATCTATCAACAAAAACTTCGCCAAAAGTTATTGATTTGCCCTGCAAAAGAGAAGTACCGCAGTTATCGTGAAGGGGCTAATTACATCTCTAAATACCAATATATCGAAAACTTGTATTCTAAAATTGACGTCATCTCGCCTACTATGACGTCATAATGTAGCACTGATTTAGTCAAGTTAGAATATTTTGTATACATGCTTCCTTATTTCCCCTGCGAAATGGATTCATCGATGTAAAAAAGTTCGATGTTCATTGATGAATGGTAAGAATTTATTGTCATCAAAATCTAGATGTTAGCCACTGGATCTTGGTCATGTGATAATGCCAATGGTGGTTTCTACAGAATAGGTTATGCTGCAAACTGCGGTGCAAAACGTAGAAATTAGTATAATCAGAATTTAAAAAAATAATTGTTATAATACCTATCTTTCTCCATTATATCATTATTATCATGAAACTACATGTATCAACAACTGAATATCTATTATTTAACAATTTTAAAAATATCTATTTTTCACATTGATCAATTATCAAAGGTGAATGGTAAAGGATTTACCTCCCCTCATCAGAATTCAAATTAATAGAATCCCGGCCAGGACCACATCACAGGAAAGGTGAAACTCATGTAGAAACATCTGGAAGTGTAGCTGCAGATCTGTAACTCTCCGAATTTATATATACTAACAGACCGGAGAGCTAAAGTGGCGCCCATTAAAAAATATATATATATTGCGTACAAAAAGTGCGCTTTTTCTCGATTTACTTCTCCGTGTTTTTGAAACTATCCCTCAAAATATTACTTACCGTGTGTTCCTAACATAATTATTCTTTGATTGGTTCCACAACAAGACATTCCTTTAGATTGGTGTCAACAGCCCTTATGTCAACGGATTGATTACAAGGTCCTACTGTACACTTACAAGGCTCTCCATGGACAGTGCCCACAATACATTATAGACTTAATGTATGTGTACCGACCAGCTAGAGACCTTCGTTCTAGCAGTTCTTTAACACATGTAGTACCACGTACCAGAACTGTGACATTTGGAAACCGTAGTTTTAGCCATGCTGCACCAAGGTTATGGAACGCACTGCCAGAGTCAGTTAGAAACGCCCAGACACTTAACGCTTTCAAAAGACAGCTTAAAACACATCTTTTCCGCTCCTATTATGTTGAGTAACTGGAGATATTAACAATCAAAAGACATTGGATATATTGAGTAGGAAGTGGTGCTAAAATGTGATATTTTTAAGTTTTTACTTTCTGCTATGTTTTTTTTTCATGTAAACTTTATAACCTAATTTTTAATCGTTCTTAAAATTTTCTATTTTAAAGTAATATAAATTTTTAATTACAAACTCATCGAAACTTGTATTAAGTAGCCTTAATCTTGTTTTATTTTATATCTGTGCTTAATTAATTCTGATAGTCTTATTAGATTTTTACGACTGGTAATTTTAAATATATATTTGTCTATGTTATTCTTAGGTAGAGTTATTGTTTTTAATTTCGATTTGAAACACTGTATTGTATTTGCTATATCTTGTTTGTTGTAAAGCACTCTTGAACATGTCTATGAAAAAAGTGCTATATAAATCTGGTAAAATAAATAAATAAAATAAAATGGGCCTGAAAATTTCGTCCATTTACTCTAGATCATTCGGTACAGCACGCTTCATGCAGATGTCAACTACGAGAAAACCTAATAAAGGGTTAAGGAATATTTTGAAATTCAACTTTTTCGCTATTGAGTTAAGAATTTGGAAGAAATAATCCAGAATCAAGCGCAACTCTTTGTGAGCAATTAATATACATTTCTTTTCAATGGGTGGCACCCGTCTGTCAATATATATTTTTCGGAGAGCTAAATTTCTGCAGCTATTGAAAGTGTAGATTCAAATGTGTTTAATCATGACCCTGAATTTAAACATAGAAATACACAAGAAATCTTTAAAAATCCTCTTCTCAAGAGTAGCAAAGCCATGAATGGACATAGTTTTATGGAAACATCCTCTGGTAGTGAGATTCAAGTTTGTTCAAATCATGACCCCCTTGGACAGGATGGGGCTCAATCGGGGATAAAAGTTCAACATAGGAATACATAATAAAAATCTTTAAAATTCTTTTTCTCATGAAAAACAAAGCTGTGATTCGTCAAAGTTATATGGAAGCATCCTCATGTAGTGTAAATTCGAGTTTTTCCTAATCATGAACTAGGGATATAGTTGGGCGACAATGGGTTCTCAATGTTTTATGAAGGCAGACATGGGCAGAATCGTTTTAAATTTTCCACAAGAACAACAAAGCTTCGATTGAAAATGAATATTAAGCATCAAAAAAGGTTACATCGTTTGTTTTCTTCAAATCATGACCAATCGGGAGAATAGAGGAGTCATTTAAGTGGATTATTACAAATGAAAATAAAGGCTACTTCAATAAAAAAAATTCATCTTATAAACAGCAAAGTCATTATGTTTATTATTCATTTAAAGGCATCCTAAGGAGGTGTAGATTTAAGTTTGTTCAAATTCCACCGAATCCACTTAATATTTAAAACTTTTTAATACTGAAATGATTCTTGCTATTACATGAACCTAGCCAGTTCCTCTGGTGAGTGATGAAGCTCTTGGGCCTCTTTTTATTATTTTTTTTTTTACTTCACAGTATTGAAAAATTTGATAGATGATGAAAAACCATACATTGAAATTTATTTTTTCATTTTAGTTTTCATTTAGAGACTATACCTTTGATAAATACAAATATTAAAATAAATTAATTAAAAATCAAAAGACGTCCTAGAAAAATTATATACTTTAGCTTTGAAATAAATCATTCCTATTTTTTTAGGTTTACAAACCCTCCGCTCAAGTTTTTTAATTTCAAAAAAAAAAATAAATAAATAAATAAATAAAATTGAGATAAACAGAATTTTTTTCTTTCCGATGAGCCCCGTGAAGATCCAGGTTAGAATAGGTCCTCAGTACCCCCCTTGCTTGTCATAAAAGGCGACTAAATGGGGCGGTCCTTCGGATGAGACCGTATAAACCGAGGCCCCGTGTCACAGCAGGTGTGGCATGATAAAGATCCCTCCCTGTCCAAAGACCCTAAGTGCCGAGCATTGGCCTAAATTTGCAGCCCTTCACCGGCAATGTTGAAGTCTCCATATCAGTGAAATATTCTGGAGAGGGACGTTAAACAGTATACAATCAATCAATCAATCTTTCTGATGTCAAATTTCAGTCGGGATCGAGATTTCAAATTTACAAACTCGTACTTTCTGTTTGAAAATGAACATGGCGGTAAATGAAAGGTTGATCTGCAAAGTCCATAGCAGCACCATTACTAGGTTAAGTGTAAGAATTTATCGATAGGAGTGCCATTCAAAATGTTTCATATGTTTAGAGGACCAAAAAATGCTGACAACTTTGTTGCACAATGACATGTTGGTGAGATAAATATGCATTCGTATTCAAAAGTATCTCTGTAAATTATTTTCCTCTCACAGGTTTAATACTGCCTGTGGTAGGTATTGCCAGAGAAAATGTTTAGGTCTATGTTATAGCTCACAGTCCAAGCATAATTCTTTAGAAAAGGGTCGCTTTTGCATCAGAACATCATGTATGAATAAAACTATTATGGGAGAAGTCCAGTTGAGGAAGAAAAGAATAGCCTAAAAAAATGAAATATTTCAACTATAAAAAAAAAACAATGTATATACAAATATATACCGCCAGGCATGTAGTATTTTGCATGTGGTAGCCAGAAAAATTATTAAACACTCAACTGAAAAAAAAAATTCAACCCACTCCCGAATACCCCGTGTCTGTTTCATGATAGAAATTATTATTTTAGGTCTCAAGTATATTTTAGAACATTAATTTCCACACATTTACCTTATACATATTAAAAAAAACAAATATTTATTGAAAGAGTTTTCGAAAAACAAAATTATTTTTTTTAAATCCTTATTTTTTGACCAGCATCACAATATTACATGTAACATCACTGGACCCAACTGGTAGACGATGAAATAAACAATCAGTTAAGGTTCTATTTGTAGCCATTATATGTCAAGTAACAAGGATTCTGTAAGAATAACACCAAAAAAGAAGCAAATGAATGTAAAAAAGTCGATAGTCATAAAAAAATTTATTTCCTCCGGGACTTTTTCATTTTGATGTCTGTAAACCTAAAAATAAAAACATGCCGGCCTTCTATGGAGATAAAAGAAAAAAATCAAAGTACCAAAACAAATTAACCCTTAAGCAGTTATGTCAAAGGTTAAAAAAAATTAAAAGGAGGTCAAACCCTCCTAGGAAATCCCCAGTGTTCTGAAAGGGTGCCTCCTTAAAACGGAATAATTTTGATATATACAAAAAAAAGGTTGGAACTTTCTTCAAAACTGCCATTTCCGATTTTTGTTTCAAAGAGGCACATTTTTTAAGAACGCAAAAATTGAATAAAAATTATTCTCCAAACGAAATGCAAAAAGTGTACATAAATAACACTAGAAATTCAACGTGTCCGAAATGGTCTAGTGGATTTGCTGGTGGGCTTCCAACTAGTACTTTTACCAGATAATAGGTTCGACTCCTGGAATGGATCATTTTTTGCTTATTTTTTTTCTTATTATCTCCCCCCATATGTTATGGTAGTGCAATTAAATTACATATATTTTAAAAGAGAGAGCAAGGATTTCAAGAAGTTAATTGAGTTATAACTAAATATGAGAAATGCAGGGTTAAATTGTTTTCCTTGATATGCTGCAACTTAAAACTAATGCTTTATTTAGTTTTGTCTTGGAAAATAAAGTTATTGTATTACTTAGCGTTTAAATAATTTATTTTTTACATATTTTAGTTATTGAAATTTTGAATAATTCTAGTATCTTTCTTTGTAGCCAAGATTTTATTTGAAACAAATGAAATGTCTTTGATGTAGTACCAACAGTGTGATTAAAAAGCGTAGTTTTATATCATGAAAAATATTTTTGCACGATGTCTTCAGTATACCGGTATATCTTTCAAATTGTTGCTTTAGCCATTGTGCATTTGTTGTTCCAACCTTTTTCGTGCAAATTGTCGAGTGTTTTACTGTATCAAGCAGGAAATACCCGCCGTAAACATAGTCTTCTACGTAGCTGTATCTATATTTAGGCATAACGACCTTCTCGATATATAGGGAATAA
Organism: Saccostrea glomerata; assembly: GCA_003671525.1. Lineage (NCBI taxonomy): Eukaryota > Metazoa > Mollusca > Bivalvia > Ostreida > Ostreidae > Saccostrea > Saccostrea glomerata. Next base: position 185,260 of record PRKT01000699.1, read on the forward strand.
TCGCGAGTTTCTGCAACACCCTCCACTACTGAATTAAATATCCCCTTAGATTCCAAAAAATCCCCTGTTGTCCCCCTGTCAGTCCCTGACATTTTCCTGTCTCTCCCTGACTTTCTCCTATGATCCCCTGTCGTTGTCCCTGCTCTCCCTGTCCAGTCCCTGTCGTCCCCTGTCGTTGTCCCTGCCTTCCCTGTCTACTCCCTGTCGTCCCCTGACATTCTCTGATCTCCCTGTCCAGTCCCTGTCGTCCCCTGTCGTTGGCCCTGCCTTCCCTGTCTACTCCCTGTCGTCCCCTGACATTTATTTTGGCCAAGAAAAGGATTTTAAAAAATATTTTTGTTGCATTTAAGAGTGAAAAATGATATAGTCTTGAAAACTTTAAGTATATTTTTTGAAAATATAGACTTAGTAAAAAGTTAACACATTTTAAAATGCCTTAACTTAATCCCCTGTAACTTAGTTTCTATTACTTGTATCAATGTGATTTTTTTTGGTTCGGTAGCATTTCGGGTGGAGAACGGCAGAGAATTGCATCGATTCTAAAGAAGAAATAAATTACCAATTTATTTCATCTTGTGATGGTAGACGGCATATACATTGTACTTTATGAACCTTTTATATATATTTATAAACTTTTTGATTTTTTATTTGATCGACTTTGAAACATCTTTGAGCGTAATAACTGTCTTTGTAAAAGAACTAGATTTAAACAATTCGGAATACATTATCAAATCCATGCATGGGATATTTTGTTTTCCCAAAGAATTAAATGAATAAAAAATTAATTGAAAGGAATGATCTATAAATGCATTAATAAAACAAATGTTTATTTAATAAATAAAAATTATAAAATAAAGTAAAAATCTATTATATTCATTTATTTTCTTATGTGAATAAATCTACAAATCGACTGAATAAAGAATAAATAAATAAATAAATAAATAAATAAATAAATAAATTAATTAATTAATTAATTAAATAAATAAATAAATAATGAGAATTATATAAAGTTATTCATTTATTTGTTTATTTTTTAATTTAACAGTCATTTGTATCCCCAAAATTTGTTTTATTACTTTTATTTTATTTATTTGCTGAAATATGCTACGAAGTATTTTATTAGCATACTGTAGACGTACTTTTTTCCACGGGGTCATAATTCCGCGGAATCTCAATTTCTGCTTAATCCGCGGGTAGAAAATTACGCGGATTTTCTAGATTGTCACTATATGCCTTACATTTATATTAAGTACGCTTGGAAAAATTTCCGCGGAAAATTTATGACCGCGTACATAGTGTAAATTTATACCACGCGGATAAAAGTACTTCTACAGTATTTAAACGACTTTTTATTACTTTTAGTCGATGATGGGTATCAAAATGATCGTCTCATTATGCACAATATTAATCTGTCAATTAGATTTTTGATACTTTGTTTTGATTAAAAAATCGGTTTTCAAAAGCCTAACACGGTTCTAAAAAACATCAAAGCCATTGATGTTTACCAGTAATTAACTCGGGGTACACAGTCATGACACCTATTATCTTTTTCACTGACCGCTATACCTTGTTTATGTTGTGGCAGGACGACCATGGGTAGTTTGCACTAATTTATTATCAAAATGTAAGATCATTTCACAAGCATTACGCAGATGTTCTTCAGGATGTTGCCCTTTACCAACCTGACATCATGACTTTTGTTGAATCAAAACTTTGTTCAAAGGATCCTGATGAAAAGTTTGAAATTCCAAATTACAACATGCAGAGATTTGATATTTTCTCTGGAGATGGATCCAGATCACCATATGGAATAATAGTTTTTACCAGCTCAAATCTTCATTTCCAAATTAAATGCCAACAAAAATCAAAGAAAATCAATCAAGAATTTATACAGTCTGTTATTATACACATTGAAGATCCACAAATTCCTTCCAAAAGTCTACAACTGGCAGTCCTTTATTCATCACCAAAAACAAGATTTAACACTCTTGAACACTTTCTTCTTGATGAATGTATGAATTGCAGTAAAGAGACTGACATTCTTTTGGGAGATTTCAACATAGATATTCAAATGAAACCTGATCATAAGATCCTAAAACTTCTGAACACCTATCAGTATCAACAAATCGTATCCAACCCTACAACAGACAACAATTCTCTTCTGGACCATGTATACATCAAAAATGAACATGTTGAGTGTGTACATTGTGATGTTTTAGAGACATACTTTTCTGACCATTTTCCAGTTATCTTGACATCAATGTTTTAAAACAAAGAGCTAGAACAATTTTAATGACAATCTATGCATATTACTGATTAATAACTTGATGGTTTTGCTTAAACTGTTACAATGTTTTTGATTCTTTATTTACAAAGTCATTGAAAATGTGTAGTAATTTTTGCTTTTGTTGAATATTTTCTATTGTTTATTATTTTTACAATGCTCTTAATAATAAATAATTCCTTAATTCAGTTACTTTTTCTTTGTTTCAATTAAAAATCCAAGAATATGATGTCAGTCAGAGATAGCAAAATATAATATTAGCACATTTATGAGTTTCTAGATGTATCATCAAGGCAATCTTGGTTATGGGGGTTTTATAGGAACTTGTAAATGGACCTGCTCTAAAATACTAAAACCTTGACACTCCTCTGAAAAATGTAGGTCAGATACATGATCTATCATCTGGAGTTAATCTGGTAGTGTCTATTCCTAATTCATCATCCATGAAAGTTTGCCGTAGGTAAGAATTATAGTTACTTTTTGAATGGACATGCTCCTAAAACTTTAACCTGGACACTGATCTGGAAAATGTAGGTCACATCCAGCATCCAAAGCAAGTCGGGTAGTGTTTATCTCATTAAACACCATTTAAGATGTGATTTGAAAACATAAGAAATGTATTACATCCAGAGGATTCTTACAGGCAGCTTCGCTTAATTACATGTGTAGCTATTTTTGCAATTCAACCCAGTTTACTTTACAATGAAATACAAGTTTATAGAAGTTCCAAACTTTTGCTCTTCGCAGTACATGAAACCTAAGGTACAAGTCTATTAACAGCATTCATACCAATAAGAGTGCATGGAACACGGGGAATCGCGTATTCTAGGAACAAAATGCGCAAGATATATAACTCCTTAATATACTTTTAATAAATTTTGATATGTTTTTTTTCTTTTAATTGGTCAGAATATTTTTTTTTTATAATGTTAGGGGCGTTCAAGCAGGGATATTTTTTTATGCAGAAGCATATTATATATTGCAGATGGATTGGAAGAAATTCAAAATTCAATTTTCAAACATCTATTGCAATGTACATGTATGATGTACATGTAGTAAGGTTGATACAGTTTTTCTTCTGAAATAGGAGGTGTTGGGGGGATCAAGAATATAATAACATTACAACTTGAAAGTATCTCAGACAGTCCTAAGCTGTTCTATGAAGTCAAATTCATAGGTAATTGTTTTATTTCATAGATTTTCTTAATTTTCTTTTGTCTAAGAAAGATGTATTCATCTAGTAAAATGATTATTATGCACCTATGAAAATATAATTATACTCGTTCACAAATGATTACAAACATCATTACATGTAGTTTGATATTATATTGAAAAGGAATTAGTACATATCTATATACACCTAAATAGAAACAGGTGATTTACAGTTAAATAATTTGGTAAGTCAGCTATGACTCCTTTAGATATCGAGTTAAAGTTTGTATTCCATCCCCGTGTAAGAAACAAAAATGTTTTATTTAAGCAGTAAATACACATTTTTAAGTGTCGTCCGCGTGGCGCAGTGGTTAGAGCGTCTGCTCTAGAGTCGCGAAGTAAGGAGTCAATCCTTACGTCGCGGGTTCGAATCCCACTGTGGGACGTGGAGACCGGTCTTTCGGATTAGACCGTATAAACCGAGGTCCCGTGTCGCAGTATCTGCTGGCACGAAAAAGATCCCTCCCTGCTCAATGGCCCTGAGTGCCGAGAATAGGACAAAATTTGCAGCTCTCCACCGGCAAGTGGTGGCGTCTCCATATGAGTGAAAAATTCTCGAGAGGGACGTTAATCAATTTACAATCATTACAATCACATTTTTAAGTTGACATTATTGTTGAAACTATTTTACGACATCGGATATTGTGTTATTATAAACCTATAGGGTTAAGCACAGACATATTGTTTGAACATTTTAAACTTAGACAATATTAATTCATAATCTTTTGTAGTTTTTAGCAGTGAAAATAAAATGATATAAAGGTTTATTAAATCAGAATGTATATCATTAAGAGTTTTGACTAAGAGCAATAAAATTGGGATCTTTGAAGTAAATAAATAAGAGAGCTTAGCGCTAGAACTCCTGTGGTGCAGAGATGGGGACTAAGCCAATAAATATTAGTAACATGTATTTACCTGAATTTGAGGGTGTTGCCATGTTGGGGTTCATAGGTCAACGGACAGACCTACGGACAAAGCGTAGGTTGTTGGTGATGGTGAATTATCCAATGAAATGTTTTTTATATCCGGGATCATGGATACCCCCTGAGCACAAAATACCCTGTTTTGGTCAGACAAGAGATTTCCCGGTTTTATTCTCAAATTATTACATCTCTTTGGCATTTTATTATTTTGAGAATCATTCTTTTGTTCTTTTGTTTATTTATTTATTTGGAGTTCGGTCTTAAACTCTTAATATTTTGGACGGACCCTTTGGACATCTATATACAAAGTGTATTGGTCTATTCTGATCATATTTCAGGAACAAATATTAATTTTATAAAAACTATACGATCAAGGAAAAATTGTAAAATTGATTTATTCAATAAACTTTTGAAATCAATCAACGTGTCATTGGCTTACATTAAGCAAAAAATACACACTGACTGTTAAATGATTAAGATTCGCACCTAACTTTTAGCAATTCTGATATCCGATTTCTTCTTTATTTTATAAGAGTCATTTACAATTCTTTTTTTTTATTTTTACATATAAAGCTAATAGAAAATAATATAAATGTTCACATGATTTAGCTTAGGAAACGACGTTTATTTATTTACTGTTGTTATTTTTTTTTTTTGAGATAGAATTGCATAACTTATATTTTATTACTGCAATAGATTAATGTTAATGAAGACAACTCATAAAAATCATATAGGCAATGATAAATGAGATCTAAGCAAAGTTTAAACACCGGAGAAAGGGTATGAAAATAATAGCAATCAGCTAATTCAAATCTCAGTTGATCATCAGAGCCGGTACTACACTGACCTTGACCGTCTGATATGCGCGATGGACTCTGCAGGATACAGACATGTTATGCCAGAATAAGCCCGCGCGTGTTACAACACCATTATTTGAATCGAATGAGAGTCGGAATTACACATCTAACAGGAAGTAGGGCTGCGCATAACATTGTTTATAGTAGGCATGGAAGATACAGTGTATACCTCAAAGCTTTTTAATGGAATATGCAGCAACGGAAAACTACCTGGACATGTGCTGAATGGTTATAGAGCTAAGGGATTCGACCATAATGCTTGGAGAAGAAAAGGACTTATTTAATGTATTACAAAGAAGACATTTGGAAGAATCGAAAAAGAATATGTAGGCTTTACAATGGTAAGTCGCATTTATCTTAATAGGTAATATGAAGAATAATAATGTTTCTGTCTTGATGGATAGCTTGTTGATGCAGTGAAGATCATGTTTTAAAGTATCAAGATAAATAAAGGAACAAGTACAAAATGGTTTATAATTTTATGAAGCCAGCATTTGGTTTCCTTTTTTTGTGTCCTTCCTCTGTCAAGTTAATTTTGTAGCCCCCCCCCCCTTCCGAAGCAAATACTTTATTAGTACAAACTGAATGCGTTAATAGTTGTACACGTACATTATATGGTCACAAAATCTTCCGTCATATTCACTTAAAACCTTTTTGTAAATTACTTTTATTATGATAAGGTTAACGAAAATAGAATGTAAGGTTATCTCAAGTTTCTTCAAATCATAACCCCTGCCGGTAGTGTGCGGTTTTAATATTATATCAAAGTTATGCAAGGAAGAAATATCAGGATATTTTTTTTAAATATTAGACTAGAAAAGCCGAAATTAAATAAATTTAGAAAAGTATCCTCAAGACAGATATAAATATGTTCAAAGCATCTGCTTAGGGTTTGGGCAATGCAATTGAAATTAAATGCCGGGAAAGCTTTATTATTTAATTCTTTAATCTGATATTAGCAATGTGGCCTTTGGACCTCTTTCTCAAATTCTGTTTACTTGAAATGAATTCAATTAATTGTTTAAAATATGAAATTCTATAGAATATATGAAAAAAAAAATGAAACATTAAAATTTTGTGCACCATACACAGACTTTGTACATGTATTTTAATCATAGGGCATACGACGATGGTGATAAGTCCAGCATTACTGCAACTACTAACCAAGATGTCTCAGGATTAGAAACAGAAAACACGGAGATGTCTAAAAAATGCAATCGTAAAGAGACCAGAAAACAGTGTTAAACAAGATATCACTGGTGTTATATTGTGATGATAGTTTTCACATTTCAAAGCAAAAGTTGTTCTTTTACTCAAGAAAAAATCAAGAGGAATTACGTACTCAACAGTTTAATTATGAAAGGATGGCTAAAACGAGTCAATGAAAGTTCATATCAGAATTTGGGCCTTCGCTCTTGCAAACCACGCCATAGATGTGAAAAGGGACATCAATGTTAGTGATAAAAATGTATTATATCAACTCTTGCGATTGTGATTGTGTTGGACCTGGATGTATAATTTTAAATTCTATTTCGAATGACTACATACTCGTAGTCTATAGATGACGAATTTATTATCTATTTTTAAAGGTTGTGCTGTGTTTATTATTTTTATTGGTGTTGATTCTCATGGTTGCCACTTTTACTTGTGCAGCATTCATTCCTAATGCTTCTATATGTGTATTTGAGAGTACTAGAGTTAATGTATTTTTATTGCTTCAGTAAAAAATTCATAGAGGGAGTAAATGAATTGAAATATTTAGCCCAATAACATATTTTGGACTTCGATGTTAGTAGTTTGCTTAAGTGTCATGCATGGGTTTGCACCCCATTGCAGAAGTAGTAATACACGGAAAATCGCCAAAATCACAGGGGAGTTAAAGAAACAAACTAGGTAATTTTTTGTTTAGAAAATTAGGGAAAGATTAGTTTTTTATTCTTTTTATTAACGTGCAAATAAAACAGTATATAGCAGGTTATATTATATAATGTTTATATAACATTTTGCCTTAATTAGAGGATTCACATTTGTTTTGAAAATGTATACACATTTTTGAAATTGTATTTCATAATTATATTAATCACATGATTATAGTTCCACTCACGGGCACTGGAAGTTAATGTAAATATATAGTATGTGCATGTATAAAAAAAGAAGGGTAGGGCACTCTTTTTGAGGCAAATTCGGGTTTGGAGTATTGTGGGCCTTTCTCAGAAGACTTGACGCGATAAATCGTTCACATATAACTTACTATCAATATATGTACCGTTTCGTTCCGCTCCAATGCCGTTCTTTCGAAGAAAAAGATGTTTTTATACCTCCAAGTGCCTAAGAATTTCGCTAGACTGCCTTACTTCCGGTTTATCCAAACTGAATAAAAAGTTAAATTTTGATTGGTCAATAATAATTTTTTTCCCCGTCACTAGATGACAGCTGGATAGACATGAAGCGAGAAATAATTTATTTGTCATGATATGTTCAACTTTTGTAGAAGAGTTAATTGCATTTTATATACTTTAGCCTTTTCACAATTAATTTCTACGGATAATGAAGAATGTTAGTACAGTTTAAAAAAATATGTGTATGACATTGACCAATCAGAACTTACCTTTTTATTCAGTTTGGATAAACCGGAAGTAAGGCAGTCTAGCGAAATTCTTAGGCACTTGGAGGTATAAAAACATCTTTTTCTTCGAAAGAACGGCATTGGAGGGGAACGAAACGGTACATATATATTGATAGTAAGTTATATGTGAACGATTTATCGCGTCAAGTCTTCTGAGAAAGGCCCACAATACCCCAAACCCGAATTTGCCTCAAAAAGAGTGTCCTACCCTTCTTTTTTTTATACATGTACATACTATATATTTACATTAACTTCCAGTGCCCGTGGTTCCACTTATTATTGAATTGCAAATGTATCAACAAAAAGTAAAGAGAGTGTAAGATGTATATTTTCGACTGTTTTTGGTGAATCCACCAACTTTTTATTCATATATATAGAAAGGAACTTAGTCATTGTAATTGGAAATCTGCAAATGTTTGCTTGATTAATGTTTTGGTGGACCCACAAAACTCCCCACTTTAAAAAATTAACTGCACAGGCAATGCTGATAATATATCATTCAAGTATTCTTTTTGTTTTTGGTGGGTCCACCAAGTCTTTGTAAGTGAAATTAAGAAAGCCTAGATATTTGTTTTTCTACAGGTTGGTGAGTCCACCAAACGACTTTCTATATTTAGAGACAAACTAGTTGATCTTTGAGTTACATGGAGATATTCGAATTTTCTGGTGGACCCACCAGGTTTTTGTTCTTGTTTACATAAATGTATAAAGAAAGTGTTTCTTAGTTATTTTACAAGAAAAATATGATTGCCTTTTGATTTTAATGTCTTTGGTGGATCCACCAAACTACCCACTGTTAGTAAATACAAGGTAATCTTGACAGTGTATCATTTAAGTATTCCTGTGGATTTCTATTTGTATTTTTGGTGGATCCACCAAGTATTTGTGAGGGAAATTTATGAATGTCTTGTTAGTTTAATTTTTGCATTTTGGTGAGTGCACCGACTCAGTATAAAGGACGTTTTTTTTTATTTTGTTCTATAACTCAGTTTCTCTCAATGGGTTGCTTCAGTATTTTAAAACTGGTGGATTCACCAACGTCATTTTTAAAATGATTTCGGGAATTTCACCACATTTAATGTTTTTGGAGGAACCACAAAAATCCCCACTACTGATAAATACACTTGCTATATCTATTTCATGTAATCTTAGGCAATTGTCTTCGTATTTTTGGTGGATCCACCAAGAAGTTGAATGGTTTGTTCACTAATTCTTAGAATTAACTAGAGAATTAAGTATTGTAAATTCAATCTTGTTTTATTGGTGGAACCACCAAGATCAATATTTATTTGAAGATATTGATAATTCAAATTGGTGCATTCACCAATTTTTGACTCTTAATATAGAAAACTGATTAATCATTTGTATGTTTTAGCATAAAAATTGGTGTTCTCACCAATTCTCAATGCATTCAAACATGACAATGAATTAAAAAAAATGTTGATTACTGAAATTGCATTGTCTTGATTTTTCATTTTGAATTCAAAAAAGAGGACACGAATAGAAAATCCTCTTTCTTAATGGAAACAGTTTTACTTAATTTTGCAATAATAATAGAATTTTACCTTGAAATCCCATATATATAAATATATAATGTATAGATGTGATACTTACACCATTTCTATGATAAAAGCAGTGGACACTGCCAAAGCAATTCCAGAGAGGATTTTATAAAGCATGAATCATCGTTCAAAGTAGATCCAGTAAAATTGACCTATATGGCTTGGTGTAAAATGTGGAGGCTGGAGGATCTAAATGGAGTGTTAGAAAGTCCAAGGGATGAAACTTCTTCTGAGTCAGTCTAATGGTGCAACAGATGGAGCATTCTGATGCATTTTAAGCACTAATTCTTGCTTATTACATCTGAAAATCTAAATTTCCAGTATTTAATGAGAACTTGTTAAAGAATACTTGTCACATTATCCAAACATGGAAGGTGTTTCTACTTCGCGTGGTGAAATGGTTAGAGCGTTTTCTCTAGAGTCGCGAAGTAAGGCGTTGATCTTTACGTCGCGGTTTCGAGTCCGACTGTAGGACTTGGAGACCGGTCCTTCGGATGAGACCGTATAAACCGAAGTCCCGTGTCACAGTAGGCGCTGGCACGAAAAAGACCCCTCCTTGCTCAATGGCCCTGAGTGCCGAGTATTTGACAAAATTTGCAGCTCTCCAACGGCAAGTGGTGGCGTAACCATATGAATGAAAAAATGTCGAGAGGGACATTAAACAACATACAGTCAATTAATCCACCCTCACGGTTTTAATGGTTCAAAACAGAA
>PRKT01000699.1:196011-207527 GCA_003671525.1 Saccostrea glomerata
TTCACTTATAAGTGAGGTATAAGTGAAATATTCACTGATATGTAGCTCATCTTTACTTATAAGTGAAGTATTAACTAAATCCGTTCCTCACTTATACTTACTTTGACATATAGTACACTTATAAGTAAATTTCAAAATTTATAAGTGACTTATAAGTTGCTAATAAGTGGATTATAAAACACTTATAAGTTTCTATTAGTTTTTTCTGTAAGGGGTAGTCTGTCTCCCATCATCTGATTTAAGCCTTCCATTTCTCTTACCAAGTTTACTGCTTCTTTTCTCTGCTTGTTTATTGTATTTCTAAAAACCTTCATTTCTTATAAAGCCTTGGGACTATGTTAGCCAATGCAGCCTTCTTCCTTTAACTTGTTTTCTTCGATTCCAAACGGATAATGGATCGGCCGCATTGGGTTTGCTACCCTTGCTTTCCTGTTTGGGCTCTGTTCTACTAATTTCAAATTCTTTATAATTTACCGGCCTGTAAGGGTATTTCTTTTCTTTCAGTTATCAGTCAATACAGCGATGGTAGCTGGTCAATGTGTCTGGCTCAAAACTTTGACCCATCCGCCTTTTGTATAGATAGCAGAAACGACCCTATGAAATTGCCCAATGCACTTGTCGGTATACTGTTAACTTCACGAATTACATTTCAAGGGCTCAGCTGCAGCCATGTAGTGAATTGTATAACAGCAGGCTGTGTTTTTTACAGTGTTCTTGTTCTTCATGTTTACGATAAAATTTTATTTCTTTGTTCCTTGTTCTCCGAAGAATTTTCTCCACTTACACTTTCTATGATTTATTCAGGCGGCATAGGAGAATTATCCTCATTAAGAATACCAGCCAAGTCTAAGTTAGAATTAATGGTGTTGTCAAGAAGTTCACGTCAGATAAAAAGTCTAAATTGTGAAAATCTGGTAATTTTGATATTTTGCAGATTTTCCTGTGTGCAGCAATAAGAATGTAAGGATGCAGATGAAATCATTGTTTTAGTTGACAAGTAAAATACAGCTTAATTAAAAATAAATTGTAAATTTGGTTCTTTTATTTTTATTTTCATTCAATTTATTATACGCATATCAATCGTATAATTATCAATAAAGAGAACGAATATGGATTTGTTTACACTGAGACCCATTACTTCTAGCATTGTTGCTATTGAAAAAAAGTCCGCGCAAGAAAAAAGTGTGCAGTGTGTATTATGTCACCACTTTCATTGACAGCTGCTTCTTCAATAAAAATGGAACTCGTAAAGTTACTTACCTCGTCATTGGTCATTTGCAAAATTATTTTGTTAAAACAGATTTGCAAACATAAGTACTCTGAAGTTGACATCAAGAAGATGCTTGAGTTTCTGATTGACAACATCTATGTGGTTTTTGGAGACCCGGTATTCCAACAATCTATTGGAATTCCCATGGGTACAAATTGAGCTCCGTTAATAGCAGACTTATTTTTATTTTCATATGAAGCAGAACTTATGCAAAATCTTATGCGTGAAAAGATGAAAACACTTGCTGTGGCCTTCAACTGGACATTTATAACTGCTGTTTCATTCAGTGGAGAAAATACACTACAAAATGTGTATTTAATAATTTCCATCTTTTTGAATAATTAACTTAAACAATGCATTTTCGTTTTTTCGTACATGATTTGGTAAGAGATATTCTGAGTCCAAAAGGGTATAAACTCTGTCTGCAATGGTGCAATCCTATCCAAAACAGAACTTAAAGGTCACAAACACAGAAAAAATGCCCGCATATGTGGCATGTTGACGATAGCTAAGTAAATTTGTTATCACTAAGTCATAAACATGTCATTTATGTCTATGTTAAAGACTCTCTATCCCAAGAAATGAAACTTGTTAGATTGAAGGCTATTGTAAATAATTAGGGGCATTTTGGTGCTGTTATTCATATGACTTTCTCAGTGTCAAAATAAGCTACAATCATCTGGTCTGACAAAGTTTGACTGGTCCAAAAACATTTCACTTTGTCAAACCAAATGTCTGACAGTGATGAAAAAATTTCAACAAGTCTGTTTTTGTAAAAGGGGTGGGTCAGAAAACAGTCAATAATTTCGTGGCCCAGTGGTTCTTAATAAGAAGTTTTTTTATTAAGAATGCCATTATTTTTTCACTTATTCATAATTATCTCCCCTTTGGAAGAGGAGGTGGCCCTTCAATTGAAAAAAAAAACTTGAATCCCATATACCCAAGGATACTTTGTAGGAAGTTTGGTTGAAATTGGCCCAGTAAGAAGAAGATGACAATGTGAAAAGTTTACAACACCGACGATGGCAACCAAAACGATGCCAGGCAACTGACGAATTTTGATCAGAAAAGCTCACTAAGGTGAGCTTAAGGTGAGCTAATAAGACAATTTTTATTCAAATTTTATTTAAAGTAAAGGTCACTGTGACCTAGGAATAAGTCGTCACACACTGTCTACCTAAGATGCGTAAACTGGCCAAGTTTGATGATTCTAAGTCTTTAATTATAGATTTCTAGTTATGGCCAAGAAAGGATTTTTGCATATTCGGCTATAACATCTTAATTTTAAGGTCAGAGCTACCTACCCTTTACCCAAGAGGCATAACATAACAAAGTTTGATAATCCTGGATCCAATAGACAGTATTAAAGCTATGAGCTGGAAACGAAAAAGCAATAACAGAAGGACCGACATGAAGCATATAACATAATATGTCCCGTCTTTATATAATATGTCCCGTCTAAAGAAGGGCGCATAAAACGTTCACTGTGGTTCAAGTAATTACAAGAATTAAAGTCACTAACCATGGTCCTGACACAAATTATTCCTAAATTTGTATCTCTCAGGACTGAATTCTTAGATTCAATAAGTAGCTCTCCCCCATGCTGTCCAAATAAGTTCTCTGCAGATTGGTTTTTAAACTGCAAGTCTCTAATATTGAATTCAGTGGCAGTGTTGTCATGAAAAAAATCCCACATTTTCACCTGAAAGTACAAATTTTAAATGTTTAAAGACTTACAAATAAATTTCACAAACCTCTGATGGATAAGTCAGCACTCACTGAGTCATTATCTCATATCAACACATTGGTCATTGTCTCAGCATTCACCTGAGTCATTTATGGCCTAACTGATCTTTAATTACTGATTTTCAATTTCTATATGTAGATAGTTTTCCATAGGCCTAAATTTAGCGAAAGTTACCTCCCGTTGACTGCCATATTGGATGTTGACTCAGTGATTTGCCCTCTTTGTCTTACCAAGTTTAAGAAAATATAGTAGAAATATTTGGTGGAAAATCTTTATCAAATAATTTTTTTATAATAAAGGGGGCTTCCAAAAATTTACATACTTCAGAAAAATAATGATTTCTAATTCAAACTAGTACATATAAAAATTTTGAATTGGTTGAATAGTGAAGGAAATTGAGCATCTGGACCTCCAGTATGGCGGCCAACGGGAAATAACTCTCGCTAAAAACTGGCCTATCGAAAACTATCTATAACCGCACCTGTCCCTATAAGTGCCCCAAAGATCTTTTTCAATATTCAAGAAATAAGAGAATGAAAATGAAACTTGTCTATTACCCAATATCTCAGTGGAAAATGAATAATGTGGCATAATTTTGGTGGATAATCTTCACTTTAATAACGTTAGACATTATTGTAGTGGTTCCATGTATTTATTTTTTTATTCAAAAGTTTTTTCACAAGGGGTGTTTAATAGGGATTATAGGTATTCCCAAGTAAAACTTTTTTTTTTTACACGTTTTAAACACATTTCTGCCACTGACGGTTCAACCTTGAATCTACCTGAGTCCATACTACCTATTGCATTTGTATCAATAAGACTAAATCATGACTTTTCAGTTCTTGGAAAGATTCTCAAGATTTTTTCATAATTATTAATATATACATTTTTAAACATTGCTGTGATATTGTGCCTTTGTTCTTGCAGTATAAAAATTTACCTGTAGCAGTCCGATAATAATAATTACCAGTCTGATAAAACATTATCAGACAGCAATGATAACAAAATCGGATGGTATTTAAACAAGAGGCCCATGGGCCACATTGCTCACCTGAGTAACTTCAGGGCTCGACATTATATTTTTTTCCTACTTGTCCATTCCGACAAGTGACCAAGACATTTATTTGTCCGAATTTCGACTTCAGTTCAACTTGGAAATTAAAATTAAGTCCATTTATTTACACGTCATGCACTTGATTGATTCTAGATATATATGTTATTGATAAATTCAATATACACATAAAACGAAAATTTAAGGCCATAATAAAAATATTCCTAGATTCTCATCCCCTCCCGCCCCGATTTTATATCCCCGCCTCGATTTTATACCCCCGCCTCGATTTTTTTTATTTCTGTTTTTCCTCGTCTTAATTCTGATCGGGATAGGTATTCATATACCATTCTACTTTCGTTTTAAATCCCACCAAAGTAGACATGATTTTGACAGCTGAAAAGATTGATATACTGTATACAGGGAAATTTTCGCCCCCGTTTTATTTTTGCCCCTTTCGCCCTACGATCTTTTGGGCGAATTTAAAACGGGGCGAATTCAAAGAATACAGTAAAATTTCTTAAACAAAACCATGATTGGACGAATTCAAAACGGGGCAAAATTGTTTGCAAGTGTGAAAGGGCGAAAATACGACGGGGTGAAAATAACCCTGTATACAGTATATACGTATATATTTCAAACAAGGTTCATTGGTTGAAAAAGATTGGTGATGATGTGAAGTATGAGATAATTGAACCTTTATAACGACTTTTTTTCAAGTAAATAAAATTACACCGATTGATCTGGTAAATAAAAATTCTGCAATATTGAAAAAATAAAAAATATAAAATAAAAGCCGCCCGCCCGCCTCCATTTTAAAAAAAATTTGGATGAGAATCTAGCAATATATTTAATATTATGGCCTAAGCTTTCTGTCCTGACAATAACATAAATGTCCTCGTGAACCTGTCAACATCAAACAATATTCACACTTTGATTCCTATCTTCCATGATTTTTCAGTAGTATGCAACTAGTGAACTTCGATCCCGATCGAATGTGAACTCAATATTAATATAGTGATATATATCAGGATCGAAGTTAAGATTTTATGTACACCTTCTGTCTTGAGACTTCAACAGTCAGTGCTTTTAATATTTAGAGACCCCTTTACATTAAAATGCACTTGTCCAATTGGACAAGTGCCCAGTAATATTCAATTGTCCGAATTTATTTTTCATTGGTACCGGACAAGTGGACAAGCGTTAATGTCGAGACCTGAACTTGGGTGATGTAGTTCTTTACAAGATTCCCCCTCTTGCTATACCTATCATGCCCCACTACCCCCTTCCCTTTTATGATTTTAAAACTTTAGAATCTACACAACCCCAGGATGCTTCCACATATTAAATTTCAGTTTTCCAGGCCAAGTGGTTTTGAGAAGAAGATTTTAAAATATTTGTTCTAGATATTTCTATGGAAAACTTGGATTCCCTATTGTGGCCCCATCCTACCCCTTGGGGGTCATGATTTTAACAATTTAATATTGACACTACCCAAAGATGCTTCTACATAAGTTTCAGCTTTCCTGGCCCAGTGGTTCTCGAGAAGACGATTTTAAAATATTTGTTCTGTATATTTCTATGTAAAACTTGGATTCCCTATTGTGAAATACACCCTGCTCAAAAAAATTGATTGGCAAATTATTGCAGAAATGTTTTATTCCTAATTTTAAAGGGAAAATTTCTATGAGGATCAGGTGAGATAAAAAAAAAAAAAAATTTGTAAGCATTACATAAACTCACATAGGATTTAACAAGAATATCTTGCTGAAGAATGTTACAAGGTCACGAAATTCACCTTCCACCCCAAATCTTCTCTTAGCACTCAATTCTTTTATCAAGTCATGGTAATACTCAATGAACTCCCAGATCCCTGTGTACCAAATGTTGAACATGTGCCTAGAAATAAAAATCAAGGTTTAAGTATCAATAATGTATATATTCCGTTGCAATAAACTTGATACTAAAGTGTAAGAAAAGCTACTGTACAGTACAGTCAACACGGTTTATGTATCTACTGCACACCCCCACGGTGTGAATTTCATTGCGGTTAGTACAGGTGTCTACGGTAAAAAAATGTGTGCCCCACGGTTCACCAATCCAGGTAAATCACACCATGAATGAAGGTGTTTTAAAGTTATCAATCTTCCACCCCCCTAGAATACTCGCGCCTCTGGCGCTCAGATCGAAGCTGCGGCTCTCAATTTTCCCCTTTACATATAAAATGGTAGTAAAACAAAATAGCTAGATAAATCCCTGCAACTAAAAGTTCATTTTCCGGTGAACTTTTTAACATTGTTGTTTATTACTTATATTGACATTTGAAACGAATACATTTCGAGTTAAATTGTATTTATTACTCGAACGGGCCAACGTATTGCTATGTAGTGACACACAATGACCTAGAAGTTGTTTGGTCAGAATATCACATCGCTCTGTGATCCGATCGCGCTATGACCTCTGACTCCCAAATGAAATTCACACAGAATTGAACGTATTTTCTCTTCAATAGGTTCATCTGTAAATATTTGCTTATAAAGTATTATTTTTGCATTGAAATTAACAAATTATTATTTCTTTACAAATGAGAATATTTTATTCAAAATAGTTATTTATATATGCTGTAAAACAAAAATATTTTACTCAGACAAGTGGTGTTAAGGCCAAAATAAAATCATAGTTTGTTTGGAATTGCCTCCCGCCTCATTAAAATACCCCCCCTCCTGAAAAAATCTTATTGACCAAAAGTAGGAAGATTTTTTTTTATTTAATCATTTTTTTTTGCTTATTACATGTATCACATATAAAACACTGAAATACAGTGTCAGATCTATGTAAAATTAGGTTTTCAATTAAAAAAAAAATAATTTCCCTCCCTCCCTCCTGTGTCTGTAACCCTTCAGGCGGCAATTCCAAACAAACAATTTTTTAAGGATGGCCTAATCATTATTTTATTTCATATCTAAATTTATATTTAACTTCTTTATTTTATATATTAACCCCAAATGTTAAATAAACAAAGTAAAACAGAAGTCAGATTATTTTGGCAATATTTCGATATTTTTTCAAATGTATCGATATGTATATCAACCACATATGTCACGCTATATCGATATCTCGATATATAGTCCCAGCTTTAATATTAATTCAAAATCTTGTTAAAAGAGTTTGGACCGTCATGAAACATGATGTGCACTTCACTGTTGCGGAACTTATGAAAGCAGAGTTACACTGTAATGAATTTGAAAACATTGACAATCTTACTTAAGGTATTCAAATTATTTTTAGCACACTAGGTGTCAAGTGTTATGGATACGTTTTATTCAATGAGGAATAAGATACAAACAGTGAATAAAATGAAAAGGAAGAGTGATTTTGAGAAACTTTCTCAACATTCGTTTGAAGTTACAATGTTTTTAACTGTGCTCCGTGGTGACAATACATATTGCTTTTAAAATTGGCTAACATGAGTTACATTTAATCAAATGGAATGAAATTTCATATACTGGTAAACTTCATTATCTTGACATCGACGGGACAGTCGGAAAATGTCAAGATATCTGAGGTGTCGAGGTATCAGAGTTGAGACTCAACATCCTTAATTTTACTTTATACTAAAACCATAGATATGAACAGACATACATACCTGTCTTCAATTACACTGTAGCTCGTTGTTTCAGTTATTCCTCTATATTTATTAAATCTAAGAAGTTATTCACCTGTTCACAGACCCCTAGCCAAGTCTAGTTGAACCCTCAAACAGGGGTATACCCCCAAACATGCCAAACGAGGGTTTTCCTTGCCTTAAGGTATTCAATGTATAACGACCATATTTTGTACCTAATAAATGAACCGTCCAATATTTTTAATCATGGTAGCAATTTGAAGATGTTATCAAATGAAAATGCTCCACCAAAGGAATTTACAAAATTTTGATTATTGTCCAGTTAATATCACTTTGAATTTTACATTGAAGTCTATGGGCAGTGTATGTTTTTATACGATATTGTAAAAAGTAATTTGAATTTCAAAGAAATCTCTTGGTGAAAATATGCATAAACTCCATCTTTATTAAAATATAAAATAAAATAATTATTTACCGCAGAAATTTTGTGAAATCAAATTTTTTCTTCTTTTCATCAAGGGCAGATAACTCTTCATAAACTGTAAATGTACAAAATGACCGTCTCCTTGCATGTTATCAGTCTTGTGAATTTGGTTTATTTCACTTTTATCGTTTTCTAGCTGTGTGCTTTTAACTAGTTTAAAATTAATATTTAAAATCAGTCAAAATCCCTTCGTTATACATCGAATACCTTAATGCAATGCGCAAAGGCCATATAAAATTAATCTTTAGATTCTCATCCCCGCCCGCCTCTCTCAAAATGTCCCGCCCCGATGTTTTTTATTTTGATTTTTGGGTATTTTCATGTATTTGCATGATTCGCCCGTCAAAAGATTGCAATTTTCTTAATCAGTTTATAGTGTAAGAAAATCATGTCAACTATGATTCTAAGACTTCCAGGATTTTTCCATTCCTAAAAATATTTATCTATCCCCTGTAATTGCCTGACATCAAGGCGTCAGGCTATATAAGGATTGATATTTGTTAACACTGAAACTAATAGATTATACTTGGAGAGCTAGATTTTGTGCAAGCTGCATTTCATTGGAATTATCTACCTGCAGTTTTCAGGAAAAAAGAAAGATATTACTGATGCAAAATACTATAGTGTTTACTTCCTTTAATCTTTTTGCATAGAACGATTATTCCATGTGATTCAAAGTTTCAACTTGTCCGTTTATCTTTTTTTCTGCTTTTCTATACTACTGGATCAGTCCATTTATATTCTACAAAAGGGGTGAATCACTCTTTTTGCGCAAAATGTCACTGCTTTGTTCGCGCCTTTTTTCTTTGAATGATCTATTGTATGAATGGGTGTTCTAACTTCCAAGGAATTAGAGTTTTAACCTCCTTCTGTAATGTGTCAGAAATTTTGTCTACAAATGAATGTTTTATCTCATTGTATTAAACAGCAAATTGTATATTATTATATCAGTAAAATGTATACGGACATGGAATACTAAATAGAATTTTTTTTTATAATTTTTCTCCCGATCCCGGAGGTGTTTATTATATAAATATAGACTAGTTCAAAAATAATAAACAACGCAATTAAACAAAGTCATAGTCTCTAGATGCATGAACAATTAAATGTCTCTGTTCAGATGCACACAATAAACAAGATAAATAAGAAACAACTACCAAATCTTGAATTTCTCTTTCCATACAGGTCTAAGATGTGAATTTGCTAAGGCCAAAAGAAAATATATTCTTGTTTCCTGTCCCCTGACCACAAAAATTAGGTAGGTAGAAAAGGAAAAAATTTTATTTTGAATTTTTGTTCCCCTTTAGCCATAGAAGCTTTGTTCTACACAACATCCACAACAATCACCTCGGAAACTTTTGCCATGCTGTTCTTCACCAGATTCCCCCCCTTACAAACCTTTTGTGGCCAAGCCTTACCCCAGGGTGTCATGATTTGAACAATCTACACTACCCAAGGATGCTTCCACATACATTTCATCTTTTCTGGCCTAGTGGTTCTTGGGAAGAAGATGTTTAAACATTTTTCATCTAATATTGCTCTGTATAACTGGAATTCTCTGTCATGTCCCCTAGCTACAACCCATGGAATCATAATTTGAATTATTTAATAGAAAATATACTTCCTCGGGATGCTTCCACTTAAGATTCAGTTTTCTACCTGGTGGTTTCTGAGAAGAAATTTTATGCAAGATTTTCCTATAATTATATCAAATGAATGTAAAACTTGGGATTCCCTACTGTGGCCCTGCACTACGCGTGGGTCACTAATTTAAGAATTCAGACTCTTCACTACCACAGGATGCTTCCACATGTTTTCTGCTTTTCTGACCCAGTGGTTCTTGAGAAGATTGACCCCACACTTTTTTTCTTTTCTTGATTATTTGGCCTTGTAATGGTGCTTGGCTTCATTTCAATTGAGAAGTTGAGAATGTGAAATCAAAGTTAACAAACCAATGATTGGGTGGACAGACTGACAGATCAAGTGAGCTAAACAGGAGAGATGGATGGTTAGAAGCGGACTGACACTTGACAGACTATAAAAAGTGCAGCATGATTCGCCCGTCAAAAGATTGCAATTTTCTTAATCAGTTTATAGTGTAAGAAAATCATGTCAACTATGATTCTAAGACTTCCAGGATTTTTCCATTCCTAAAAATATTTATCTATCCCCTGTAATTGCCTGACATCAAGGCGTCAGGCTATATAAGGATTGATATTTGTTAACACTGAAACTAATAGATTATACTTGGAGAGCTAGATTTTGTGCAAGCTGCATTTCATTGGAATTATCTACCTGCAGTTTTCAGGAAAAAAGAAAGATATTACTGATGCAAAATACTATAGTGTTTACTTCCTTTAATCTTTTTGCATAGAACGATTATTCCATGTGATTCAAAGTTTCAACTTGTCCGTTTATCTTTTTTTCTGCTTTTCTATACTACTGGATCAGTCCATTTATATTCTACAAAAGGGGTGAATCACTCTTTTTGCGCAAAATGTCACTGCTTTGTTCGCGCCTTTTTTCTTTGAATGATCTATTGTATGAATGGGTGTTCTAACTTCCAAGGAATTAGAGTTTTAACCTCCTTCTGTAATGTGTCAGAAATTTTGTCTACAAATGAATGTTTTATCTCATTGTATTAAACAGCATATTGTATATTATTATATCAGTAAAATGTATACGGACATGCAATACTAAATAGAATTTTTTTTTATAATTTTTCTCCCGATCCCGGAGGTGTTTATTATATAAATATAGACTAGTTCAAAAATAATAAACAATGCAATTAAACAAAGTCATAGTCTCTAGATGCATGAACAATTAAATGTCTCTGTTCAGATGCACACAATAAACAAGATAAATAAGAAACAACTACCAAATCTTGAATTTCTCTTTCCACACAGGTCTAAGATGTGAATTTGCTAAGGCCAAAAGAAAATATATTCTTGTTTCCTGTCCCCTGACCACAAAAATTAGGGTAGGTAGAAAGGGAAAAAATTTTATTTTGAAAACTCAATGAATGCAGAACATATATCATGTAATAACAAGACAAGAGGCCCATGGGCCACATCGCTCACCTGAGAAGCTTTGACCATTCTGTTCTTTACCAGATTTCCTCCTTGTTATACATAATGCATCCCCACCCTACCCCACTGATCATAATTTAGACATTTTGAAATCTACACTAACCCATGATCCTTCCATGGGCACATATGTTTCAGCTTTTTTGGCCCAGTGGTTCCTGAGAAGAAGATTTTCAAAGATTTTTCCTATATATTTCTATGTAAAACTTTGATTCCCTATAATGGCACCGCCCTTCCCCCGGGGGTCATGATT
>PRKT01000699.1:208613-220316 GCA_003671525.1 Saccostrea glomerata
CCCCCCCCCCCCTTTCTAATGTCACAACATAAAATGGAGTAGAATTCTAACATTTCCTTCAACTATGCATTTCAGAAGATTTCGTATATATACTAGTATACGGACGTAAGAGTTCTACAACATCCCAGGTACAAAAAATGGACCCTAAGGGTTTGATGCTCTTTTCGCACTCTTGAAACCTGTAGGATAAGTTGAGGCTCTTCCGCAGTGCAGCGTCAAAAACTTGTTTAACACAGTGTCAGTTCCCTACCTAAGTCTTTTGCATTTAAAGTAAATGTCATTAGTCTTTACGATATTATCTTTTTAAAAAAAAAAGGTCCCGTCCCGTCCCGCGTTAGGCGTTGGTAGAGTAATGCAACTTGACCTTAAGTGGATGATCTCTTTATCTGGTTGAAATATCCTAAAATGGGGTAAAGCAAAATTCAATTATAAATCACATATTACATATAGGAATCCCTCTCCTCCTTACCAGTTTATTTTCTAAGACAGGACTACTGTTCTCGTAACTTATATCGATGCTATCAAAGAAGCGTGATGAATAGATTTAGTCCTCTCAATTAAGACCCATGCAGTTAACAAAATATGGATCACATGTTACTCGTACTGGCGTGTCCATATAAAAATTATATGTGTACCCATAGGAAAAAAAGTTTATAACACAAAAAGGAAATGTATTTTACAGCTTCAACAAAGATGGCTTTTATCATTTCGAGAACATATACAGTACTGATAAGGAAATACAAAGAATATTTGCAATATTCATAACGCAATTCAAAGACGCAGCATACAAAGATTAACTAAACTATTATTATAAATATAAAAGATAACTTATATTCATACCTTTTAGCATGTAAAAGGATTTTATTTCTGAATTTTTATCAGACATTTCAAAGAAACGTCTTCACTTGTAATTTCATGACACCCAGTTTTCTCAGTCCTTTGATTTTAGATTTTTTAAGTAAAAATTTCCCATTTATTTTTAGTAAATATGCATAGCTGATATAAATCTTAGTAAATCAACAGAAAATTGTACTTTAACCAAAAGTTCATAAAAAGAAATAACCTACATAAGCTGATATCCTTCATTGTGAGTAGTTAGCTTTTTCTGCAAATATCGTAAAAATGAAGCGAAAAGTTTTTATTTGGATGTCATAACCACCTTTATCCAAATTGATAATTCAGATATAACTTTTTATGTTTATTAGAAATTACCATGCAAAATTTGGTGTTGGTTAAAGGTGGTTATGACATGCGTAGGAGTTATCTAACACAGCCACCCTCTTGAGTTTTCCCATTACTCTAATGCTAATACGGACCGATAGTACCTTACTTTGTGGCCCTACTTGTGTGATCTTCAACTCAACATTTAGATATATCAACGGCGTATTGATAATTAAAATTAAAATTTTCATTCTTCTTTTGATTTATCATTATGAGCTTGAGATAAAAGATATTGCAGAGTTTAATACGTCTGTTTCGTATTTGGATATTTAACTTGGATATGACGTTAACGGTAATCTAAAAACCTAGCCTTATGATAAACATGATGACTATAACATTTCAATAGTCTGTTACCTCACGTATACAGCAATATACCTTTATCACCTGCATACGGAGATTATATGTATCTCAATGAGTCGATCTAAGAATTATCTAAGAATAGCAGCAGTTTCTTTTTAAGTCATTCGAAGGTCAAGGGGTAAAAAATTATAGAATAATCGGAAATATCTTGCCAAAGATATTACACATGTCAAATTTGAAATTACAAGATTAGAGATCATAGTCTACTTAGAGAGGTCTTGTCATAGATAAACGTATTCAATATGAAAAAGCCCTATCTCTTCTCATTCAAAAGTTATGGCCGTTCAAACTAATTTTTAAAAGTAGTTCAAACTTCAAGGCTTATGTCACAGTGTCCAAAATAATAGTCTATTTAGAGAGATCTTGTTACAGGTAATATACATGTGTAATATAAATGCCTTATCTCTTATCATTCAAAAGATATGAGCAGGGTTAATGTTTTTGAAAATTTAAAGGTCATAAGGTCAAAAATCAGTGTGCATTTTGGTCATATGTAATACACATTTTTATGTTGACATGCAACTTATTCATGTTAACATGAAAAAAAACATCATGCTACTTATTTTTGCTAATATGCGACTTATTTATGCCAACATGTGAGTAATTTTTACAAACAAAATTATATCAACATATCTATCTTGCATGTTGACATAATTATCCTGCATGCTGACGGCATTACCTTGCACTATAAAACTAGTACTATGTAGTCCGTGCTTTCAAAATTTATAAGGAACATATTACAACATAAAATAAAGAGAATGTTGAAATTTGTTGCTTGAAACATTCATTATTTGTCAATTTGTTATAGAAGAAAAAACATTATATGATAACATGACCCTTGGGGGTAGGATGGGGCCAAAATGGCTGATAAAAGTTTTACATAGGAGTATCTAGGGAAAATCTTTAAAAATCTTCTTCTCAAGAACCACTGGACCAGGAAAGACGAAACTCATGTGGAATCATCCTCAGTTAGTGCATCTTCGCTAGCCAAGGTTTTCTGATACGCTACTCTCCTCATGAACCCTTGGCATACCGTGAAGTCAAAAGACGGGATTGTTTTCGTCATGTGACATCGAATCAAATTGGGAACGCACGGGTAGCGTCATCTACAGAAATAAAGATGCGTGCTTAAATCAAAGTTTTTTTTTTCAAAAATATATAAGAATCAATAATTGAGTTATGATTAATTATTATTTATAGTATAAATCGGAAGCTTCAATGTAGATTCTTAATCACATATTTAGAAGATATTGGATGACACCATATCTATTAATAGAATCGCATGTTATCTTATGAATAGTTGTTTACTTGCGTTTTTCTTTATTAATTTACTTTGATTTCAAGAGATAAGCAACTCTGAGCTTCAAAGCCCCCGTGTCTTTCCTTGACGTTCCAAATTTTTAAAGTTTAAGGGCAGATTTTTACAGTTAAATCGTCCTCATCCTATTACAGAGTCTCTGTCACCCAAATACTGTCTGTGCTATTTGTACACGCATGCACAACTCACTTTTGACCTTTTTTTAATTTATCCAACATTGTTTTAGTTTATTCAGGATTTTCCTGAGTAAAACACAAAATTGCATCGTTATCTACTACTCCGTGACGTTCTAAAAGTCTCGTTTTTGTCGTTTTCATTGAAGACTACCTATCTTCTCAAGTTCTTTCTTTTTTAATAAAATTTCTTTTTAACAAAGTTAAATCTTTAGCCATAATTTGGAATACGAATCATTGTAGTAATTCTTAATTTGAACTTCTAGGTTGTCTTCCGTTTTTGCTCTGCTTTACAGAGAATATGACTACAGACATTATTAAGTGTATTTTATGCACCTTACTAAATTTTGACCTACTTCTCCATCAGATTTTTGTATTTTTAGTTTTTAATGAATCATGATATTTAAAAAAATCAATATTTATCATTTGGATTAATAAGTAAAATATGTCAACCAAATTTAGATAACATTTGACGTCTAATAAAATAAAAGAAGTTCACGAACTTTTCGAACAACCCTCGAAAAATCTGAATGAAAGAGATACGACACATTTTTGAAAACTTTGCTAAATGACACTTGTTATAAAGAAATTTGAAATACATAATAATTATAAACTTGGCAAAGTAATATTTGCAGGAAAAACTAATGATTTAAAAAGCAAAATCTATTTTAAACAAAAGGCCCATGGGCCTGTGGATACTGGAAAAAGGGAAAACATGTTCAGTTTTAAAACTTTTTAGGGAGGGGGGATTAAATTTTAGTATACTTGACGATGTTTCCATATCGATCATAAAAATAGTTTTGCTGTTCTTGAGCAAGATATTTTTTTATGCACCCGAATCGAGAGATCCCCTTGGGAAAATTGTTTTTGTCCCGTTTGTTTGACTGTTTTTCTGTCTGTTTGGTATATCGACTTGACACAACTGAACATGTGGGTAAAAAGAGTTTTCAAGTTTTCAGGATTTTGACAGATTCATAACACCTTTTGGGGCGATATTGCTTCACCACATTACATGTGGTTTATCGTCAGCCCTGAGTACTTCAAAAAATAGGATGCAGATAATCTTATCTGATTTTCAGGGAGTTCTTTGTCAGATGGATGATGCTCTCGTATTTGAAACTTCACAAGAGGAACATAACAGGCTAGAAACGTGTTGCGAAAGCTACACGCAGGCATGACACTTCACAGTGAAAAGTGTGAGTTCTCAAAGGATAAAATACGTTCGTAGGACATGTAATAGACAAAATCAGGATCAAACACGATCCAAAGTATGTTTCAGTTTTGAAGAATTATAAGGCACCAAAAAATGTGACGGAAGTTTGACACTTCTTAGGAATGGTGAATCCGATATGACAGTTAACTGCTAACTTGGCAGAGCACGGGGAACCATTGGGGTACTTGTTCGCAAGGGCAAAGAGTTCACATGGGGACCAGCATAGGAGCAAACATTTAGTAAAATTTAAAAAATGAGCACTAAGACAGTATTAGCCCTGTATGACTTTAAAGCACAAACAAAGGTGTCAGTAGATGCGTCGTCGTATGGTTTTATATAATGGAGCCGTACACCTACCAGCGACATAAAACAGTACTGACCATTGAAAAACGATATGCAAAAATTGATTGATTGTATATTGTTTAACTACTTCTTGAGAATTTTTCATTCATATAGAGACGCCACCACTTGCCGGTGGAGAGCTGCAAATTTTGTCCTACATATAAACTCGGCACTCAGGGCCATCGAGCAGAGAGGAATCTTTTTCTGCCAGGGTCTACTGCCACACGGGACCAATATCGGTTTATACTGTCTCATCCGAAGGATCCGTTTCCACGTCCCACAGTGGGATTTCGAACAAGTCACGTAAGGATCAACTCCTTAATTCGCAACTCTAGAGCAGACGCTCAAACTAAGCTCTAACCAATGCGAAAGTTGAAAAGAAGCACTGGCACTAACATGAGCATGTGAAAAATTCTAGGATTTCTTAATTTGTATGAAAGTCAGCATGGAGACAGACCACAAACCTCTCATAGCACCTCTAGGATCCAAAGCTATTTGTGATCTACCAGCGAGACTTCTGCGTTTCCGCATACGAAATACAAAATGTATTGCTAAAAGCACTGTACATAGCTGATGCGCTCTCTAGATCAACACAGCGAGAAATTGTCTTTACATATCAGTAATTGTAATCATTCACGTTTGTTTGATATTCAAACAGATAATAGAACTTGAATCTATTGCTTAAAACCCTCTAAACGAAATTTACCATAAGATGTTATTGACAAAAACGACGAAGGTCTATAAAGAGCAACGAATTGCAGTAGAACAAAGACATATTTAAAAGCAATTTTCTTAAATATTAGTGGTATTGTTGTTCAAATTCGTATTCGGAAAGATAGTTTTATTTCTGGAGGAGTCTAAAAAGCATTTTTCTGCAAAGAAATTGAAAGGTTTAATTTATTAGATGAGGGACCCAGAATCAGGAATCCACTTCATTGAATTTCTTCATGACAGCGTCCAAACCCGCACGTCCTGAAGAGTAAAGGGGTTTTCGGGATAACGAAAAGTTATTGTTTTTTATACATTAAAAATATTAGCCAGATCTTTGATCTTTTGACTTGCTTTTATTTCCAAACTTGAAAAAAAAAACCTTTCAGAAGGAAGAAACAATTCCAGGAAATTGCTGGATCTGCCAATTTTCAGTATACTAAGGGTCATACCCAAAAAATCAGAAATTGGATTAAAAATGTTACGGACATGAGATTGAATTAAAAGAGAATAATAAGTTAAATCATGAAGACTAAATCATTGAAAAGCGTCTTTCGGTTCTTTCCCAGCCACCGAGGACATTATTTGTTGAACAGTCCTCGTACTTGCTTATGGGGTAATTCACGCATAGTATATTTTGCCAAAATCTTAGGCGGAACGAGCTCGTTAGAAAATTGTCTTTGGATGTAAGGCTTCGAGGTATACAAGGAGCACAGGGGCGTTGACCGAGGTTCTTAATTGTAGGAGTACTTGCAGTTGTTAATGTCATGTGCTGATTTTTTTTTAATTTACCGCTTGGCATTTAACTTTTGCAAAATTCACATGTTGGTTTTTTAACTCCAATAGGCTAATACAAAATTTACAACATGGCAACATATCTCAGATGATGGAAAATCGGCTTAATTCAAAGGGTGATAAACGAACGCTAGTTTTGAGAATTAAAATAATTAAATTAGCATTCAATAGAAGTCGGAAAATTTGACATTCATGAAATAAGACTCAATATGCTTTGGTATTAATTAACGTAATTCACATAGCTATACATTTGGTAACAAGAAAGAGTTTCCTATTTTTGAACAAGAAATGGTAGTATTGCTTAAGCAATAAACGTTTCCTACCGGGATTTCCTTTTCTCGTTAGGATACACATTGATGAAGTGCATCGCGAACCCAATCTTACATCATATTATTAAAAAAAAGTGCCGTCAAAAATCAATGAAGCGAAACGAAATTCAAATTTGATCTGTATCTCTTCTAGATACATTCACATACTAAAAATCAGCTTAATAATTGCAAGCGTTGAGGGAAAAAATGCAGAAAACCAAGTTGGACAGAGTGACAGACAGAAGGACAGACAGGCGGACGGAAGGACTCGAGGGAATCCAATAGTCCCCTGTTTTGCACAACTAGGGGACTTATAACGTTCTTTTTTCAAGAAAAGATTCTTATGGAATGAACTCCTAAAAATGCAGAAAACCAAGTTGGACAGAGTGACAGACAGAAGGACAGACAGGCGGACGGAAGGACTCGAGGGAATCCAATAGTCCCCTGTTTTGCACAACTAGGGGACTTATAACGTTCTTTTTTCAAGAAAAGATTCTTATGGAATGAACTCCCATTTTTGAAATTGTTCTAACTATATAATATGTATGCGTCAACCCTTATGTTTGATGTTGTAAACGTCTATAAAATTAATCCAATTGAATATTAATTTTTCAATATCGATTAGATTTACTTCAATGCACCTTTTCGTTTATTATATTTGATATGTCGACAAATATTAAAGACATGGACATAGTGACCATTCTTTTATTTCAACCCTTGTAGTATTAATAAGTACTTTTTATGATTCAAATAATTCTGTTACCAAGACAAATACCTAACGATCACTATCTATATTTTTTAAAGGAAAAACGTCAACTACAAGTACGCCTTGAAGCCAACATAAAAAGAGTGTCAAATAATCTTCATTCTTACATAAATTCCAAAGCTGGACAAAGTGAAATATTAAAAGCCGTCGACATTTCCTTACTGAATGCCCCTTTTGCAATATTTAGAGACGAAGTCGTTAAAACCGTCGTAAATGGCATCCACAAATGGTGTACAGGACCTGAAGTCTCTAACGTTATACGCGAAATCGATGAAGACATCGAAATGGTTGTGACAAAGGTTGATGACGATTTTCGAACATTTGAGCACCACATGACTGGTGCCTCGGACAGAAGATTTATTGAAACAGATGAAAGTAAGAAGAAGCTTGGACAAATATTTGCATCATTGGCTCCAAATCGTACCAAGAACTTTCTTTTCAACCTGCTTCCAGCGAAAGCATTTTTAAAACACGACTACGTTCTTGCAAAAACACTTGATTATATATATGTTCAGTGCTTGAAAGTCCTCAAGAAAGCTGCCATTGAAGCGGCATTTGAGCACTCCATTAAGTTTGCTTACGATCAGAAAATTAGGAAACTCTTTGAAGAATTTGAGCGAAAGGTAATAGGAACCCAAAAAATGATAGACAAGAAATCAGTTGAAGCGCATGTCTTGGAGAGAAAAGGTTATCTTGGTGCGCTACAAGGAAATATTGAGCGTCTTTTATCTTTGAAAAATGAATATTTTGGATAGAACCAATTTTGTCTCTCCTGGTGATAAAAATTATAATGACCACTTACACATGTTTAGAAAGTTACGTAATTATGATTTCTATTTCCCCTAAAATAATTCAATAATACTTGTGATGCTTTAACAACAAAACTTGCATTAAGATACAATTATTAAATACATGAACTGTTATGCGTAATAATAATTATAATTAGTAATAACATTTTCTGTATTTAGTGTTCACAACTGTATATTACAGAAAGATGTCTTTATCATTATGATGTATTAGTAAATCTTCCATTTTGAAATTAAAATGTAGATGGTCTAAACGATAGATGAAAGAGATAATAGTAAAATAAACACTATGCAGTGTTCATTTACCAATTTAATTGAGAAAAATCATCACAGAAAAAAAAATATATTGGCAACTTGGTATTGATCCACAGAACATCACTTATCTCAGAATGTGTGCTATAGAGATCATGATGCATGCAAATTGCTGTAACAATTTGGTCCTAACAGAAGTTAACATTTGCAGTATGGTTTAAAGTAGTTCTTAAACATAATGTATCGCTGCTTCTACTAGTAGTGACAGCAAGTTATAGATTATATAAAGCAGTTTCTGGACGGTCAGTATGAAGACTGTGAGAGAGTACTGTGAGAGTATACATGTACAATGTATGAATCTTTACTAGTTTGTATGAAACAAAAGATGTGGCTGTACCTCGCACAGTAATCTCGGACGTCAAAGGTGTTCTACCATCTTGAATATTCAGTCATGTGATCATTCTAATTTCATTCAAATGTTATCGTTTTAAATTCTGAGTTATTTTGTGGCACACCAAGCGCTTTGTTCTTGAAACAACGAAAAGTAACATATGGCTGTAGTTAAAATCAATATACAATAAAGAATTGCACGAATTAACAAACCCTTTCGAAGAACGTTAAGCAGAGCAAAATATGTAATGAGTGACAAGGCAGTTTCTGGCGGAGAAATGAATAGATTTTATGCGTATTACTCCATCTTTCACATCCGAGGTTTTAATGGAGCGTAGCGGAATCAGCCGAGGATTGCTGATTGCTTCTGGGCAACAAAGCTTTATCTATCAGTTTATCATGTTTATGGCTATTCTAAATTGCTCTACTCATGTGACCGTTAAGGCCCTTGTGCCTCTTATTATGGCAAAAAGTTATACCTACTTATAAGTAGGTCAGTATACAACAAAGGTGTTTTAATATGCTTTACAGCTACAAATGACACAAAAATATTTTTCTACATTTTGCACCGCGGCTTGCAGCATAGCCTTTTCTGCAGAAACCATCATTGGCATTATCACGTTACTAAGATCCAGTGGCCTACATCTTCATTTTGATGACAATAAATTCATATTATTCATCAATGATCATTGAATTTTTTTTACATCGATGAATCTATTTATGAGCTCAATGAGGTAAAATGTCTAATTTATTCTGCTTTGAAGACAGTCTGAAATAAATGATTCAACTATTTCACATTTCAATATCTTGACGTGCTTTCCTCGCATGGAGCTTTTAAGATTGTAAAAGAATTTTTTTAAATGCTTAATTTTGTTTGCAGCCGATTTGATGCTTTGCATCAGTTTTCCTTGTTTGCAATTTCCCGCATTTTATCATGCACTAGAGCAAAGTGGATTATGAAAGTTACTTTATCCTCAACCATTATGTGTAAAAGAGCGTTTGAGAGGGGTGAAAGTGTGTTACAAAATTAAGGAAATTTACTTTACTATACACATGATGAAGTTTAATGTTTTTGTTGGCTTATTCATGTTATTTACATCTAGTAACATTTTTGAAGCTTAGGACGATATATTTACAACCAGTGAATATTTATAGATATTTCTTTTACAAGATACCTGTAAATCAGTCAATTAACTCTAAATTGATATCGGATTTGAGGCCATATTTATAAGAGAAATATCTTAAGAAATGGCCTGGACTTCTCGCTCAATGTACTTGTAACTTTGACTCAATTTGATAAAATTATTTCCTGAGATTTTTATACACAATAAGCGGTTATTCTACCTCATTTTAGTAGTGTTTGCATTTTTTACTCCTGAACAATAAAGAAGGTAATTTATTCTGTAACACAAATCAATCAATGGCGTGAGAGAGAAAGATGATCGTTTACAGTAATACACGGATATAGCGAATACTCTTATAACTAGATGACGATTACAACAATTTTTATTCCCTGTGGAATAAAATGATACAGTGTAAACTAAACGGATATAATGAGTTACGCTAATAACAAACCAAAGTTGTCGGTCCTGAGTACTTCGTTGTAAGTGTTTGTTGCTGTATTTTGAAATCCGTGCAAAATTTGCCTCTTTATTTAAAAAAAAAACATATCCTTCAAGAGGGAAGTACTCTTGATGCAGAAGTGATAGAACCTAGAAAAAAATAGATTGTTCAAGAGGGATGCACTTGTGATGTATATATAGGATCTCCCATGGTTTGTGGTTGGATATGATTTTTTTCCAACGAGTTGGATAAAAATCATATCCAACCACAAACCATGGGAGATTTTTTTAACACATATATTTGTTCAGTATAAATGCAAATTTTATGTTTATTGCTATATTCAAGTCCCCTCTCGGTTTTTCCGGACCAAATAACATACATAAATAATATATCGCTGTTAGATATAGTTCGTTCAAAAATAAAAGAAAGAATGTACATGTGTATTTAACACTTATTTTCTTTTTAATTCATGAATGAAAATTCGTTCCAAAATATAAAATAAACTGAAATTTGACAAAGTAAATCATTTACAATCAATATTGACTTCAGTCGTCCGAGTCCGTGTCATAGATCACACGCGGTCTTTTCCGCGTAGTAGCTCCGAGTGGTCCAGAAGCAAGAAAATTAATATAATCAGGATAAACAAAATAATTTTTCTAGTACCTATCTTTCCCCAATTCATTTTTACTATCAACAATTCAATATCTTTTATTAACAATTAAATATCTATTATCGTTATCTCTCGCATTGACCTAACATCAACAACAACAACAACAACAAGAACAATTAACCCTAGAGGTAAGTTATTTTCCTCTCATTTTCATCCATCTATTATTTACAAGTCTACATATCATTAAAACTATGAAAGTACTTTTTGTGTTGTAAAATAAGTGTTCTTACATAATTTCTTCTGCTAATCTTTAAAGTACATTATTCACAGTGATCAATTATCAAAGGTGAATGGTAAAGGGGATTACTTCACCTCAGTAAAATTCAAAACAATAGAACCCTGGCCCGAACCATATCACTTGATAAAATGGTCCAGATGTTCAAAAAAATGATAAAAATAACATTTTTAATTACTACTATTACTCTTTTTGCCCCCGATATGCCTATGCAGAGATATGCAGGGAAGATTTTCAAAGAAATAATGCATTTTCACCACAGTTTAACGTAGACCCCCCCTTTCACCAGAACCCATTACAGAGGGTCTTGAGTCTGAAAGATTTTGGCAGAGATACCCTCATTGTCATAACTATGCGATTAAAGATAAAGAGAAAGCTTTTCAAAGAAATAACACATTTAAGGACTGTTTTATCAATAGAGCGCCCCCGCCTCTGCGGAAATGGTATCATAAGAAAATGTGTAAAAGCAACATTGCTCATCAAAACTATACACGTTTTTCTTTACTTTATAACCAGGAGTAACAAATTGAATTATGCATCTCCACTATACAATCAATGGAGCCCCCCCCCCCCCCCCCCCCCC
>PRKT01000699.1:220326-238870 GCA_003671525.1 Saccostrea glomerata
CCCCCCCCCCCGCCCCTCTCATAAGAACTGCTGACCCTGGGACCAAGAATTTTAAAAATTTTTAAA
Source organism: Saccostrea glomerata (assembly GCA_003671525.1). NCBI lineage: Eukaryota > Metazoa > Mollusca > Bivalvia > Ostreida > Ostreidae > Saccostrea > Saccostrea glomerata. The sequence continues at coordinate 220,393 of PRKT01000699.1, forward strand.
AGTCATTCTTGTTTATAATAGCCATGTACTTACTTTCATTGAATAATAACCGGGAGAAGAGTAGAAGATTTTTAAAGAAAAAATGCATTTTCAATACAATATATAATCAGCAGAGCCCCATCTTAAAACCAGATCTCGTTATACAGGGGCTATGGAATTCACAATTTTGGATAAGGCATCCATGTTCATTACAACTTAAGAAACTTGGTTAGTTTATTCAATACCCAGGAGCAAAGAGGATTTTTAAAGAATTTATGCATTTTCGCTTTATATGATATAATAAATAGAATCTTACCTTAACACCAGAAACTCTGACACATGGGGCCATAAAATTCACAATTTTGGAAAAGACACCCTTCCTCATTATGATCAAACATTAAATTTGTTTATTTAATTAATACCCACTATCTGTGAAAATTTCTAATCACATATTGTAATTTACTCAGACATTTCCTACTACATCATGTTTGATAGAATATAAAAAGGATATACATGTTAAAAAAGACAAATAATAAAACAAATTTGAAAAATCATAATATACAAAATCTTCGTTTGAACTTGAGAATGATTGGGTATTCAAGGAAACAAAAAGATTGCTTATCAAGTGAAGATGTATGCATTCCTTACTAAAGATTGAAAGTTACCTTCAGATTACATAGATTTCAGCACAATAATTAGAAAAGCGAATATTATTACTTCAAAAGTGGTGTTTCTAACGAAATTATGCGATAATTAATTCCTTCCGTATATTAAGGAATTTACTGTCCTTCATTCATTTGCATCGCGGTGCTAATAATTTTTTAAGCACATATATATAGCATACAAATGTTGTCTCTTTTCATATAATTACTCTCAATTACTTTAAAAAATGTCGATAGGTCAGGAGCTAAGGAGGCGTAATATGCATGCAAATCTCGTGCGCGTCTGTCTATGTGTCTGACGCTAAGAAGGCCAAATATCCATGTAAATCTCGTGCAGCTGATTTTGTGTTTGAAGTCAGTGGGCGAGGACTATTAAAATTAGCATTAGAGTCCCGAGTAATTTAAATCTATGTCTACATTTTTAAATCAAAATCTATAATTTTATCTGACAATGAAATGAAAATATAAGGAATCGCTGTCTAGTTAGTATAGAATGTCCGGGATATCAAGGATAGATGGATACATGGGATAATTTATGCAAAACGGAATTCGTCGCAATTTTGCAAATTATACCATGTTTCCAACTATTGTTGATGCCATGGTATACTATACTAATTAGAAAGTCATTCTTTAAAAAACATTTCTTATGAGGCATGCCTGAAATTTACACGTTAATTATGGTACATGTATGAGGAGTATAAAGTTAAATTCATGAAGTTATCATGCACAGGTTGAAAAGATTTTGTGATCAGAAATCATTCAAATCATCTTTCACACTGATTGATACGTCCGAGCATGAGGGCGTCCTTGATACACATCATTACCCTGATCTGATAACAAGGAGGTGTTCTCAGAAGCCTCGTTGTGGTGATCAAGACTCGGCTTCCGGTCTAGGTTGTTCGCATCCTGTTCCAGGTCACGTGACTATTTAACACTTATTTTCTTTTTAATTCATGAATGAAAATTCGTTCCAAAATATAAAATAAACTGAAATTTGACAAAGTAAATCATTTACAATCAATATTGACTTCAGTCGTCCGAGTCCGTGTCATAGATCACACGCGGTCTTTTCCGCGGTGATTTCACAGTTTTGATTGATTATTCATGTATGTTTACAATAATTTTGAGTTTCAAGAAAAGATTTTAACAAATTCATGTCAATAAATGTTTTTTCCCATGTGTTTTTGTTTTGATATATCATTTTCATCTATCGATTCAAAACGCAATCCAGACATTGGTCTGCTTCAAGACAGGTTTCACAATTTTGAGACGATAACTTGGAAATGGCAATGTCAGACTTGTTCCCTCAATATCAACTTCATAAATAATTTCAAAATTTTCAAATTTAGAAGATTTAACCAAGTCTGAGCCACCTCCATCAATTTTTACAACTGAATTATTTGGATTTCTTCTCTCCATCATGCACATATATTTGTTTATTTACGTTACGTCACGCGGTGTAGGAATACAAAGTGTGGATCCGGAAATGATGTCCAATGAGCTATATCCACGGGATAAAGGGCTAATATGTGATAAAATATAAGTATACATGTAAAAATAGAAACTTAAGAAAAAAAAACAAATTGTGTTAGAGGGATGCACTCCTTATAGTAAAATTATTGAATCTACATTCCTACTGAATACATGCATACTTGAATAGTTTGGTTGTCTCATATATATGTGTGTACTTCAAAAATGTTTTTGTTCACATCAATGCATTTTACATCACTTTAATATTTTTTTCTCTTGTATTCTCTTTTATACCAGAAAGCATAGGATAAATTAAAACATACCAAAAATATTTTAGTTTTTGAAAAGTTTATGGAGATGAAAGATATCTCTATTTATTCGCCTTTTTGAGGTTAATCACTGAAAATGGTCCATTAGATTACAGGAAGTGAATTTTCAAATTTTTCTTTCGGATGAAAGTTGTGATTTGAGTTTTACAATGTAATATTTACATTTTCAAATATCTTTCTTAGATGGACTTATTGAAGAGAAAACATGTTCAGTTCAGTGTAAATTTTATTTGGGGTCAGAGGTCATAGGGCGGCCGAATCACGGAGCGAGGCGATAATTTTGTCTAAATATTACTGTTACGGTAAACTTGTTTTGGAAAATTCACCTCTGTTGCCATGTCTTTCATTATGGAGCAAGGAGAGATTTCTCAAAGTGGTTGGTTCTTGTCCCATAACTGGGATTCCGGAGTCCTGTTGGGATTTATGGCAACATAGAAAGGACTGTTTGGCGTTTTAGTAGAAAGTGGTCTACTGTCCCTCAATGTTTTTTAAGCTTCCACAGGGCCGTCAGGTGATCTTCTGGATTAGCAAATTGTTTTGACCTGATAGCTCGAAGATTAGAAACTACTCCTGTTCTATTTAATATATAATGTTCATGAAATTCTAGGTATTCTTTCCCATTTTCATCCTTACGTAATTCAATATCAGTCCATTGTAATTTATTGTTTTTCGTGCCACCATGAATTCCAAATACATGTAACATAGTGTTTTGTAGTCATATTTTGCTTAATAAAGCCTTGGGACTATGTTAGCCAATGCAGCCTTCTTCCTTTAACTTGTTTTCTTCGATTCCAAACGGATAATGGATCGGCCGCATTGGGTTTGCTACCCTTGCTTTCCTGGGTATTTTTTGTCACAACATGATAATAACAATCGGTATCATAAAAAAAATAAAATCTTCAGCTTTAAGACAGAAACAAATAAATACACGGAACTCTTAAGTTGAAAGAGAATCTATTGTCTTAAGTTGTCCGAAGCAAAGTATGTGTCCGATGCATGGTGAATTCACCCTAACAGTATTCAAGGACAAAAGATTATAAAACAATACAAATTGGAGCAGAACAGACAAGGACGACTTCAAAACCATCGAATCAGGTGCCATGCAGCCAATTGATGCATTTTTTCTCGTTAAATTCACCAAACCAGAAGCCTCCAATAAGACTAAACTGGTATGTGTAGAAAATAGTCACTCGGATTTGATACTTAGCATCAGGCAGCAATAAAATAATTATGTTTACTACTGTCTTCATAACAGCTAGATTAGCCCTTGTCCACATACAGACGCCGCTTCTGTTAGGATATAAACGTGGCTGATCGTAAAACATCGCGGGAAAAACGTACTCGCCACGCTTTCATTGAACATGCTCAAAGAAGATTTAACGGAATTGTGACGAAAAAGAATCAGGGTAAAGTCTTAAAAAAGAGCGTTGTAAAAGCGCCATAATCGCGGAAGTACCGTGGAGAGATCCTTGATATTGTAGTAAAAGCGTATAGTCGAAAATTATAAATTATGCACCTACAACGCTCCCACTATGTTCTTACTACACTTCCTCTACGATCTCTCTAAGTTCTAGACAATCCTTCGAAGACCTACTAAGACTTTACATCGATCATACCCCGACCTATCAGGCAGCAGTGTATGAAAGATTTTTCAATCACAGGGTATATATACATCATCGCCAAAATCGTAGTAGAAGCGTACTGAAATCTGAATATGATCGTTACCACCACAGAAATGTCATTGCAGTCATGAGGGTAAGCGTGGCGTCGTAGAAGGATTTTTAATGTCGTAGCGGGGCCTCTGGTTGGGAACAGTCTGCGTAACATCGTAGTAGAGGCGTGTTAGCAGCGCCTTTGACCTAGGGGCATCGTAGTGAAGTGCTAGGTTTAGACGCCGATCGGTTCCGAATTGCCCCGATCAAATTTTATTCCAGATCCCTACTTGATCATGATGATCGTCGCCACGTTCTCTCTAAACTGGGGGGTTAACGACTCTCAAAGGTACATGTATCTCAGCCTATATGCACAACTTTCGGAAATCAATTTTGATTTGACGGTAAATCCTCATACATTTTAATCTAGGCAAGTTAATTTTAATTTTCGTTTCAATACACTTATATGCAGCAATTTTTTGTAAATATTCTAAACTTAACTACATAAAGTATGTAACTTTATTTGTCCTTACAACACTTTTTGAATGTTGAATTAAAACCTCCTTGATCTCGCGGACTGATTTGACGTACAAGGCTAATTTGATACGCAGTTTCTATGTACTTAAGAAATAGATCACTTGAAGGTTTTATTTTAGTTTGTAATATGAGAAATAAAATTAAGTAACCGTGATCTGAGTAAAATTAAGTCATATTTTGAATATTTAAATTATTTTTTTTTATCCATACTACCACTCTCATACATTTTGTTTATAAGTATATCTTCTAATATATAATCTGTTATCAATTATGGATAATCATTGTTGACGACGGTGTTTGTAGTCCGTGTTTGCTCTTCTCCGATTTTGTATTGTTTTATGGACATTTAATTTTGGGTGTTGTTCGTTGCCTCCATATGTTTCACTTGATATACATTTACTATAGTAGCTACACAATGATTGCATACTTTTTGAATAATAGAAATAAGACTCGATGTATATTAGTAAACTTCCATTACAATATCATTTTAATCTGGATTTACTTTAAATCTTTCAAAAAACGCCGCTCCAGATTTGTTTGCACTGTTTGGTGAAGTAAATCTATGAATCTCTTTTAGCATATAAACCCCCAGTTTTTTTTATTTTAATTTTTAATAAGCTTTTTATGTAGAAACTAAAAATATACTTGGCAAAAAAGTTTAAGATTTAAATATCAGGATCGAACGTCGTTAAGGATAGACTTGGAAAGGAGTTAGTACTATCAGGGAAAACTTACAGCCGAAAAAAAGTATTGTTCAGTTAAAGTGCTGGAGGGGGTCTCTGCATCCCTTCATGCCACCCTCAACCGAAAATATATATTCGTTTATGTTTTGTTCACATAAAAAAATCAAAGTCATTAAATCGTTTTCCAAAACAAGTTGTATCAATTTTACATCAAGATAGAGGAGATAAACCGGCCCTTGTATTCACCTGGAACGTCACGTACAGGTAAATAAAACGTAAAATTTCTTCCACATAGTTGGATCTCAGCCAATCAGAAACTTAAGATTAGAATTAATCGATCATATAAAAAGATAACATATCCATCTAGAGTACAATATTTAACATATCTTATTTTTAAAAAAAATGTTTTGATTATTCAAATGTAAATATAAACAAAAAATGCATTTCTTGGTTTGTTAGTATGGAATTCTTTCTTCTGCGACATTAATTCCCCTATGAACAACCAAACAAAGCCTTTTATTATTTAAAAAAAATAAGCTATGTTGAATTAAGATTTGGTTCAGGAGCAGTTCAATGTACTCAGGTAGAGTAATCAAGGTACTTTAAAAACCATTTATTATCAATCCACTGAGCGTTGTGGAAAACCACGAACAGAAAAGGCTTATTTTTATTTCTTAGTTTACTTTCTTGATTAATTTTGTACGGATAGATAATTTCAAAAGAAACTGTTTGATGACAAAATATGATTTGCAGTCGCGATGTCATCACTCAAATATCGACCCGTGTTTCCAGCAATATTTAGTTTTTCATGTAGGGATTGTTATTATTTTCATTTGATTATGGCATGTTAACAAATCTGAGTGCATCGCCACTTATCCTTATTAATAACGAGTTGATTATAGAGTTAATGATTTTTGTTTATTCTTACCCTAACATTTGACAGAGGTACATGGATATCTACAGCTGATATGAGAAAATCACATTCTTCTAAATTATGGCATGTTAACAAATCTGAGTGCATCGCCACTTATCCTTATTAATAACGAGTTGATTATAGAGTTAATGATTTTTGTTTATTCTTACCCTAACATTTGACAGAGGTACATGGATATCTACAGCTGATATGAGAAAATCACATTCTTCTAAAACCATGGATAGTTGCTTAAGTCTTTTAGAAAAAGAGTCAGAGGACGAGAAGTATTCGGTGTCTGGTTTATCTTCTTAATAGATAACAATTTTTCGATTTGTGCTATGACTTATCCGAAACATCACCTTGGTGGAAGTGTACATGGGAGTTTCAAATATTTCACCACCAATTAGGTAATTGACGAGAGTTGTTTTTCCTGAACAGTTGTCACCTATGTAAAATAATTTCCATGATACAATCAAAAGAAATATTTTAATACATACGAGGGTTGTTCGAAAAGTTCGTGGACGATGTTAACCTTACTAGTAATATTACTCACTAGAAAACTAAACTAAGCACCATTTAATGTGAAGAAATATTGGTTTTGTTGATATGTGAACATTCATTCCATTTGATTTAACATTTAAGAAATAAACAACGTTATTTAGTGAACATGGCTTTATGAATAGCAATAGCTCTGCTGGCATATTCCATGATGCGCGCTAGCGCATCATGGAAAATAGGCCAGCAGAGCTATTGCTATTCATTACGCCATGTTCACTAAATAATCGTTGTTTATTACTTATACGAGGGCCGTTCAAAAATTACGCGGACTGTGCTATTATTTACTCTGATAGACGTCATATAGTTATAACATTTCACAGAAATATGTATCTTAAAGATTCCAATAAAGTTTGGGCAAAATTTCTGTATTTTAAAAATATTCTACTAAAATTATCGGTTTGTTGATATCGTTGAAGGAAAGGTATGGCGCACGACAAATAAATTGAAGCAAAAGCATGCGGATTAAAAAAATTAACTCATTGATTTTCTAAAATTCGCGATATTTTTCAACAATTTTCTCAAATGTAACTTTAAATTGATTTATTGTTATGCATTTCGATTTCGGACGTAATATTTGAAGTACTAACAGAAATATAGTGATTTTTCTCTAATGCAATTCCTGTGAAAATGACTGTGAAAATGACGTCTCCTGAAATTGACGGCGCACCACACTTTTGTTAAAATATGAGTAGGGCTCGAGATATCGGCAACATAGATCCAAAATATCCATAATAAAACATGCAGTAAACTAGGCTACTCCAGACATTCGCCCACAAATAGCAAATCGAAATTTTAGACAGTTAGACCTCTGTAAAAAGGCTATACGGGAGGACGGGAAGAAGATTATAGACGAAAAGTTAACTTTATCCGGACTGTAAAGAACGTGATTGAGAGTCACCAATATCACCAATATCTCATAAGTAGTGTTTTGTTTAAAAAAAAAAATATTCTTTACTTTTTTAATAGATTTTAAGCTTGACAAGTAATGGTGTTTTGGTGTTGAATAGATAAGGTAACTCAAACTATACAGGTACTAAAGGGAAAATGTTGAGAAAATGAAATCTCAATCACATATTTTTTTATAATGCTTGTGACGTCGAAGATTTTACTGCTCCGTGACTTAATGGTACGTCCTGAAAAATCACTCAAAATTAACACCAATTTACAACATTTTGATATGAAATTTTGGTGACCATATAAGTAAAGATTCTTTTATATTATTTGTGAAATTTTGCCCGATTATGTCGTCGAATATTTCTTCTGTGCAACAAGTCCGCGTAATTTTTGAACGGCCCTCGTATTTGCATTCTTTGATGTTGTCAAGAATATCAGAGGAAATCCTGACTTACATGAGGACGCGTCTTCAGTAAAGAAAACCATACAGCTTTAAAATCAGTATACCTGATCAATACTCCTTTTCTCTAATAAATCACAATTTATAAAATATATCTCTCTCAAACATAGTTATCTGGATACAAGCAGCGCCGTCATCACATTCTCTTAATTTTTGCTTTGATGCAGTCGTGACGTCATCGATCAACGTTATTGAAATCCTCCGACAAAAATCAATAATTTAACACTATGATAAAAATGAGAATGCTTCTATAATGATTATTACTCCAGTATGCTTTTCTATGATTTCTTAGGTACTTTTTCTATTTATTTTTTCTTGAAGAAGCTATAGATCTACTAGTTAAAAAATTTTCTCTTCTCTTTCTGAATGTTATTACCCAAGTGTGAAGAGTTATCGTTCTTTGTACAAGTATGCATGATACGAAAAAATAAAAATATGGAGTTCTATTCAATTTTTAAAAAGTTTTATATTACAATTAAATACATTGACCAAAATTAAATTTTTAAAATATCAAGCAGCAATTTTAAATTGTTTTGAATTCTTTTTTTCCAAAAAAATATTATTAAAAACTTATTTTTAGTCCTTTTACGAAACATTTCATATACTGTAGAAGTGGAAAACATTACGGTGTTTTTAATTTCGCTATGTTCGCGATTTAAGAATTTTCCGCGAACTTTAAACCATCGTGATTATTATTTCACGCCATTTCTACCTAGAAACAGTCATAGTACCTGAATATTAACAAACGATTCTCCGTGAAATTAAAACCACCGTGAAAGATAACATTCTAACAAACCGTGAAATTTTAGACACGTGAAATTAAAGACGTCTACAGTATATACTTCTCAACACGGTCTAAAAGTGTAATAGAGCTTGTTCTACACGAGTGAGATAGAGCAATTGCACTCATAGCAGAAGCAATTGCGTCTATAGTCATATGAACGCAGATGATGGATACATGTTCATAGTGGGATAGAGCAGTGGATATGCAAATATAAATCAATATACTTTCTTTTAAGATCAACATGTTTTGTACCCGAGGAACTCGCTTAACGGCAATTGCGTCAAAACAGAGCGTTAAGAATTTCTAAAAAAAAAATACTTTCCCTATACCTTTCACACTGTATAATCCAATGCCCAGTCACTAAATCCTTTTTTCTTATACTTGATATTTTTGGTTTACGAATTGCTCTCGTTGTATAATTTCTTTGTTAAGGTTTTAATTTCTTTATTAATTTACTTTGATTTCAAGAGATAAGCAACTCTGAGCTTCAAAGCCCCCGTGTCTTTCCTTGACGTTCCAAATTTTTAAAGTTTAAGGGCAGATTTTTACAGTTAAATCGTCCTCATCCTATTACAGAGTCTCTGTCACCCAAATACTGTCTGTGCTATTTGTACACGCATGCACAACTCACTTTTGACCTTTTTTTAATTTATCCAACATTGTTTTAGTTTATTCAGGATTTTCCTGAGTAAAACACAAAATTGCATCGTTATCTACTACTCCGTGACGTTCTAAAAGTCTCGTTTTTGTCGTTTTCATTGAAGACTACCTATCTTCTCAAGTTCTTTCTTTTTTAATAAAATTTCTTTTTAACAAAGTTAAATCTTTAGCCATAATTTGGAATACGAATCATTGTAGTAATTCTTAATTTGAACTTCTAGGTTGTCTTCCGTTTTTGCTCTGCTTTACAGAGAATATGACTACAGACATTATTAAGTGTATTTTATGCACCTTACTAAATTTTGACCTACTTCTCCATCAGATTTTTGTATTTTTAGTTTTTAATGAATCATGATATTTAAAAAAATCAATATTTATCATTTGGATTAATAAGTAAAATATGTCAACCAAATTTAGATAACATTTGACGTCTAATAAAATAAAAGAAGTTCACGAACTTTTCGAACAACCCTCGAAAAATCTGAATGAAAGAGATACGACACATTTTTGAAAACTTTGCTAAATGACACTTGTTATAAAGAAATTTGAAATACATAATAATTATAAACTTGGCAAAGTAATATTTGCAGGAAAAACTAATGATTTAAAAAGCAAAATCTATTTTAAACAAAAGGCCCATGGGCCTGTGGATACTGGAAAAAGGGAAAACATGTTCAGTTTTAAAACTTTTTAGGGAGGGGGGATTAAATTTTAGTATACTTGACGATGTTTCCATATCGATCATAAAAATAGTTTTGCTGTTCTTGAGCAAGATATTTTTTTATGCACCCGAATCGAGAGATCCCCTTGGGAAAATTGTTTTTGTCCCGTTTGTTTGACTGTTTTTCTGTCTGTTTGGTATATCGACTTGACACAACTGAACATGTGGGTAAAAAGAGTTTTCAAGTTTTCAGGATTTTGACAGATTCATAACACCTTTTGGGGCGATATTGCTTCACCACATTACATGTGGTTTATCGTCAGCCCTGAGTACTTCAAAAAATAGGATGCAGATAATCTTATCTGATTTTCAGGGAGTTCTTTGTCAGATGGATGATGCTCTCGTATTTGAAACTTCACAAGAGGAACATAACAGGCTAGAAACGTGTTGCGAAAGCTACACGCAGGCATGACACTTCACAGTGAAAAGTGTGAGTTCTCAAAGGATAAAATACGTTCGTAGGACATGTAATAGACAAAATCAGGATCAAACACGATCCAAAGTATGTTTCAGTTTTGAAGAATTATAAGGCACCAAAAAATGTGACGGAAGTTTGACACTTCTTAGGAATGGTGAATCCGATATGACAGTTAACTGCTAACTTGGCAGAGCACGGGGAACCATTGGGGTACTTGTTCGCAAGGGCAAAGAGTTCACATGGGGACCAGCATAGGAGCAAACATTTAGTAAAATTTAAAAAATGAGCACTAAGACAGTATTAGCCCTGTATGACTTTAAAGCACAAACAAAGGTGTCAGTAGATGCGTCGTCGTATGGTTTTATATAATGGAGCCGTACACCTACCAGCGACATAAAACAGTACTGACCATTGAAAAACGATATGCAAAAATTGATTGATTGTATATTGTTTAACTACTTCTTGAGAATTTTTCATTCATATAGAGACGCCACCACTTGCCGGTGGAGAGCTGCAAATTTTGTCCTACATATAAACTCGGCACTCAGGGCCATCGAGCAGAGAGGAATCTTTTTCTGCCAGGGTCTACTGCCACACGGGACCAATATCGGTTTATACTGTCTCATCCGAAGGATCCGTTTCCACGTCCCACAGTGGGATTTCGAACAAGTCACGTAAGGATCAACTCCTTAATTCGCAACTCTAGAGCAGACGCTCAAACTAAGCTCTAACCAATGCGAAAGTTGAAAAGAAGCACTGGCACTAACATGAGCATGTGAAAAATTCTAGGATTTCTTAATTTGTATGAAAGTCAGCATGGAGACAGACTGCCATTTCTACCTAGAAACAGTCATAGTACCTGAATATTAACAAACGATTCTCCGTGAAATTAAAACCACCGTGAAAGATAACATTCTAACAAACCGTGAAATTTTAGACACGTGAAATTAAAGACGTCTACAGTATATACTTCTCAACACGGTCTAAAAGTGTAATAGAGCTTGTTCTACACGAGTGAGATAGAGCAATTGCACTCATAGCAGAAGCAATTGCGTCTATAGTCATATGAACGCAGATGATGGATACATGTTCATAGTGGGATAGAGCAGTGGATATGCAAATATAAATCAATATACTTTCTTTTAAGATCAACATGTTTTGTACCCGAGGAACTCGCTTAACGGCAATTGCGTCAAAACAGAGCGTTAAGAATTTCTAAAAAAAAAATACTTTCCCTATACCTTTCACACTGTATAATCCAATGCCCAGTCACTAAATCCTTTTTTCTTATACTTGATATTTTTGGTTTACGAATTGCTCTCGTTGTATAATTTCTTTGTTAAGGTTTTAATTTCTTTATTAATTTACTTTGATTTCAAGAGATAAGCAACTCTGAGCTTCAAAGCCCCCGTGTCTTTCCTTGACGTTCCAAATTTTTAAAGTTTAAGGGCAGATTTTTACAGTTAAATCGTCCTCATCCTATTACAGAGTCTCTGTCACCCAAATACTGTCTGTGCTATTTGTACACGCATGCACAACTCACTTTTGACCTTTTTTTAATTTATCCAACATTGTTTTAGTTTATTCAGGATTTTCCTGAGTAAAACACAAAATTGCATCGTTATCTACTACTCCGTGACGTTCTAAAAGTCTCGTTTTTGTCGTTTTCATTGAAGACTACCTATCTTCTCAAGTTCTTTCTTTTTTAATAAAATTTCTTTTTAACAAAGTTAAATCTTTAGCCATAATTTGGAATACGAATCATTGTAGTAATTCTTAATTTGAACTTCTAGGTTGTCTTCCGTTTTTGCTCTGCTTTACAGAGAATATGACTACAGACATTATTAAGTGTATTTTATGCACCTTACTAAATTTTGACCTACTTCTCCATCAGATTTTTGTATTTTTAGTTTTTAATGAATCATGATATTTAAAAAAATCAATATTTATCATTTGGATTAATAAGTAAAATATGTCAACCAAATTTAGATAACATTTGACGTCTAATAAAATAAAAGAAGTTCACGAACTTTTCGAACAACCCTCGAAAAATCTGAATGAAAGAGATACGACACATTTTTGAAAACTTTGCTAAATGACACTTGTTATAAAGAAATTTGAAATACATAATAATTATAAACTTGGCAAAGTAATATTTGCAGGAAAAACTAATGATTTAAAAAGCAAAATCTATTTTAAACAAAAGGCCCATGGGCCTGTGGATACTGGAAAAAGGGAAAACATGTTCAGTTTTAAAACTTTTTAGGGAGGGGGGATTAAATTTTAGTATACTTGACGATGTTTCCATATCGATCATAAAAATAGTTTTGCTGTTCTTGAGCAAGATATTTTTTTATGCACCCGAATCGAGAGATCCCCTTGGGAAAATTGTTTTTGTCCCGTTTGTTTGACTGTTTTTCTGTCTGTTTGGTATATCGACTTGACACAACTGAACATGTGGGTAAAAAGAGTTTTCAAGTTTTCAGGATTTTGACAGATTCATAACACCTTTTGGGGCGATATTGCTTCACCACATTACATGTGGTTTATCGTCAGCCCTGAGTACTTCAAAAAATAGGATGCAGATAATCTTATCTGATTTTCAGGGAGTTCTTTGTCAGATGGATGATGCTCTCGTATTTGAAACTTCACAAGAGGAACATAACAGGCTAGAAACGTGTTGCGAAAGCTACACGCAGGCATGACACTTCACAGTGAAAAGTGTGAGTTCTCAAAGGATAAAATACGTTCGTAGGACATGTAATAGACAAAATCAGGATCAAACACGATCCAAAGTATGTTTCAGTTTTGAAGAATTATAAGGCACCAAAAAATGTGACGGAAGTTTGACACTTCTTAGGAATGGTGAATCCGATATGACAGTTAACTGCTAACTTGGCAGAGCACGGGGAACCATTGGGGTACTTGTTCGCAAGGGCAAAGAGTTCACATGGGGACCAGCATAGGAGCAAACATTTAGTAAAATTTAAAAAATGAGCACTAAGACAGTATTAGCCCTGTATGACTTTAAAGCACAAACAAAGGTGTCAGTAGATGCGTCGTCGTATGGTTTTATATAATGGAGCCGTACACCTACCAGCGACATAAAACAGTACTGACCATTGAAAAACGATATGCAAAAATTGATTGATTGTATATTGTTTAACTACTTCTTGAGAATTTTTCATTCATATAGAGACGCCACCACTTGCCGGTGGAGAGCTGCAAATTTTGTCCTACATATAAACTCGGCACTCAGGGCCATCGAGCAGAGAGGAATCTTTTTCTGCCAGGGTCTACTGCCACACGGGACCAATATCGGTTTATACTGTCTCATCCGAAGGATCCGTTTCCACGTCCCACAGTGGGATTTCGAACAAGTCACGTAAGGATCAACTCCTTAATTCGCAACTCTAGAGCAGACGCTCAAACTAAGCTCTAACCAATGCGAAAGTTGAAAAGAAGCACTGGCACTAACATGAGCATGTGAAAAATTCTAGGATTTCTTAATTTGTATGAAAGTCAGCATGGAGACAGACCACAAACCTCTCATAGCACCTCTAGGATCCAAAGCTATTTGTGATCTACCAGCGAGACTTCTGCGTTTCCGCATACGAAATACAAAATGTATTGCTAAAAGCACTGTACATAGCTGATGCGCTCTCTAGATCAACACAGCGAGAAATTGCTAGAGAAGAGAAGGGGTTACAGTCAGTGGTATAATATGAAGACAGCATCGTAGAAGCTCTTCTTGCAAGTGATTCAATTCTAACTTCATCATTAGATTTATTGTTTACAGATTATGCAGATATTCAGCAATCAATGTACATGTAAAATTATTACTATCTCACTTAAACCCTTGTATTTTCATTCAAAGGACGACAACACAGTTATAACCCTACATGCTCGCTTGCGCTATTTCATTGTCATATGAAGGGTGACAACAATTGTCACCCTGCGCGTGAGGGAAACATCACGAATTGTCATACATCACGGTACATGCCCTAAACTTATCAAATTGACTGTATAATTCTAAAGGAAAGTTATCTGTATTATGGAAATGTATATCTAATAGTCTAGGAAACATGCTATGTACGACCTATTGATATAAACAAATTCTTACCAGAGGGTGTATTATGCTTCCTTAACGATAACTCTGGGTAGACTAGAGATTCGGGAATAACTCATTGCTCGCAAATTCGCCGTCCTTGTTATTTGAACGAACCAAGAACAAAAGAATAATGAAAACAGACTTAAATCTACACCAACTGATGTTGCTTCCACTTAAATATGATCAGTCATGGATTTGTTGATCTTGAGAAGAACATTTTTAAGGGTATTATCCTATTTATTTCTATTTTAATCTGTGATCTCCAAATGTTACCCTACCTCACCCAGGGGGGTCATAATTTAAACAAACTTGAATCTACACTACTTAAGGATGTGTCCATATAAATATGACCAATCATGGCTTTGCTGTTCTTGAGAAGAAGATGTTTTATGAATTGTCCAATGTATTCTTTTGTAAATCTTTAATTGTACATTGCGGCACCGCCTTATCCCCAGGAATCATGATTTGAACAAAAGTGGATCTACACGACCTGCGGATGATTCCAAATGAGTTTCATTTTTCCTGGCCCATTGGTTCTTGAGAAGAAGATTTTCAAAAGATGCGAATATTTTTATTGGATTTCCTTTTATCTCCCCTTGAAAGAAGGCTTGATCCTTCATTTTATCAAACTTGAAACTTTCCCTTCACCTAAGGTACTTTTTGCAAGTTTGATTGAAATTGGCCCAGTGGTTCTTGAGAAGATGTCAAAAGTTTAGGATAACGACGACAGCGTCAGACAACGGTCAAATTTTGATCATTTGAGCCTTCCGCTCACTGTGAAACGAAGGAATATATAAACGGAGAAGGCTAAATATATTATTTTCCGTACGCTGTAACATAACTATTATTCAATTTTAAGAAAATATTCTTTATGTCTACACATAGGTTACGACAAGTGCCTTTATGATAAATATAATTAGTTACCTGCAATTATGATTTTCAAATCAGTTCCTGACATATTATCTTCGATATCGTTTAAAGACTCTTTGTATTTCGGAAACATGGCTGAAATTTCTTCGTCAAAGGCATCCATAAAAATTTTATCTTCAAAGATGGTGTTCAAAGATGAAAGCACCTCTTTTATACCAATGGCAAACATTTTTCGACCATCTGCGTCTTGAAACTTCGACTTTTTATGTAAGCAGCTTCGAAAAGATGTTTGAAAAGTTTTAATAAGAATTTATTTTCGTAAAATACACATAAAGAAGTGTTTGCATTTACTGAAGTATATAAAGTGACAGAACAACTACTTCTGTTAGAAAACAGCTTTGAAAATCATTTATTCTATAATTAACACTTCCCAAACGTTTCAAAATTATGTATTTAATATTTAAAACATTTACATTAATTTAATTATGAAAATTGAGTAATGAGTACTTACAGATTTTCCATGTTAAAATTTCCTTCGCTGTTATGTGATGCTGAAAATCGTAATGATTTTTTTAAAAATAATTTTGAGGGAACTGAATCCTTTGAAATAATGCCACCAACTATCTGTTCTTACTTTTCCGTTCTTACTTAAACAAATTCTGTCAAAGCTAGAAATATGTGGCACCTAGGAGATTCAGCTCTGGGTTCCTGTCACTTATCCATATTTCCTATGCATATCCATAAGAATTGGAGGGTTCTTTGTCTATTTGGGTGCTTTTAATTAATCAAATGGGTTTAATTCTGAATCAGAAAAATTTCCTGCAAAATGGCAAGAGCGTAGCTCAATCTCCTATTTCATGTTCATTATGACCTCATAGATGTCCTTCCCAAAATCTAGAGTCCCTGTAGTTTAAGTACTGATAACCTTTGCTAGTGAAGAGTTTCCAAAATGGTCATAGTGATTTATTACTTCCTTCATGAGCAGGCAGTCACAGATCAAATCAGAAGCTTCAATAACGAAACATTTACATGTGATAGTGTTTATGTTTGATAAAGAAGGTATGGTTTCCATAGAAATTTTGCCCTGTGATTTTCTAAAAAATGAAACTGGTGTAAAGGTTGAAAACTCATGCTTTTTAAATAATTTAAAGTCAATGCAGAAAAATCATACAAGTCATTTTTCTCACATGTTTTTTAAATGCTAATTATGACGTCATAAACATGTGCATTTTCCCGTATTTTCTTAAAAAGTTGCAAAAGACACCAATTTTCAATGAAATTTTCTTTCAGATAACATTGTCCACAGGCATCGCCCACAAAGATCTTGAGACATGTGATTTGTTATTGAATTTTGCACAAAATATAAAAAAAAATAACGTGGGCGACGGCTGTGGACACTGTTTTCTAAAGGAAAATCACCCTTGAAATGTGTCATTTTGAGGCTTTTTCTGTTGAAAATATAGAAATGCTTCACATTAATGACGTCATATTTGCAGAATGGTAAACCTTCATGCCATATTCTTTCCTGATTTATCAGAGTCATTTATTTAACTAATATTCAAGCCAGTTTCAGAAATTTTTGATGTCATTACATTTTTAGGGCGCAATAAAGCTAAAACCATACCTTCTTCTTAAGCAATGAAGCTTTCGAGAAGCGGTTTATAAAACGTAAACTGCCCCAAGTTATGTTATATCGTAACCTTTGAACGTCTCTTTTTAGTATGCAAATATGATACAGGAAGACTGTGGTATCTTTTATGTTAAGCTCATTGGAATATTTCGTGTCGACATAAAATGGAAATAATTATTCTTCATTGACAATACCACGTCTTTATATATCGGTGCATGTATGTATTAGGTAATTATGAATTGCATCATGAGCTATTCAATGTACATCTTACTTATCTCTTTCATGTTGTATTTAGAATTTTGTGCATAATTACCTGGATGTTTAAAACAAGCCTCTGAATCGGCAGTCTCGGATCCCTTTTCTAGCTCCAAAGTACTGAAAGAATGACGGCATGGTATTACTGTAGCAATAATTTAGCAGCAGAAACTCAAAGAATCGGAACATAGGATGTATACTCGCTTCTCATTTTATCGCGGGTTCCATTGTATCGCGGTATATTCCAAAAACGCAGTTCATAGCTCGTATCCTTTCTGTTAAAATACTATCTGTTTGTCGTCCGAATGTAAACTTTTGTGATGATTAAAATGTATGGAACATGCGTCGGTAATTTTTTTATTCAAATAAAACGTAATTTTATAGATTTCCATCCCCGTTTTATCATATTTTGAACATTGATTGTATAAACTAGTTAAAGCCATAATAAAGTTCATGTTTCAAAAGTCTTTAGATTGTATAAATGTTTGTTTTTTATGTAAAATTACACCGTAAATATATAAATAAAGATTGAAGTCCATGTCCGCCACAAGTTTCCATGTTTTCCTATACCGCGATACTATGAGACTCTCCAATTTAAGAGGTAAATAAGACTTCCCGCTTTAAAAAAAAACAACAAATTAAACAGTGCAAACTTAAGAAATAATTTGACACTAAAAAGGTTAGGCCATAGATTGGTTTATAGATAGCATTTGATGAAAGTTAAAGTAAAAAAAATGGACTTTTTTTGCAAAGTATTAAGTACCGCGATATTATGAGACACCAGTATAATAATTAACAAGAGGCCCAAGGGCCACATCGCTCACCTGAGCACATCTATTAGGAAAAAGCACAGATCAGATCAAAACTGAAAGTTTACTGGGGGAGGGGGGGG
>PRKT01000699.1:240308-261025 GCA_003671525.1 Saccostrea glomerata
TTAAGAAGAAGATTTTTAAAGATTTTTCCTATATATTCCTAAGTAAAACTTTGGTCGGCCATTTTGGCCCCACCCTAGCCCCGGGGGTCATAATTTGAACAAACTTGAATCTACACTACCTGAGGATGATTCCACATGGGTTTCATCTTTCCTGGGCCAGTGGTTCTTAAGAAGAAGATTTTTACAGATTTTCCCTATATATTCCTATGGAAAACTTTGGTCGGCCATTTTGGCCCCACCCTAGCCCCGGGGGTCATGATTTGAACAAACTTGAATCTACACTAGCTGAAGATGATTCCACATGAGTTTCATCTTTCCTGGCCCAGTGGTTCTTGAGAAGAAGATTTTTTAAAAATGCTATTAATTTTTCACTAATTCATAATTATCTCCCCTTGGAAGAGGGCGTGGCCCTTCATTTGAACAATCTTGAATCCCCTTCACTTAGGGATACTTTGTGCCAAGTTTGGTTGAAATTGGCCCAGTGGTTCTTGAGAAGAAGATGAAAATGTGAAAAGTTTACGACAACGACAACGACAACGACAACGACAGACGACGGACAAATTTTGATCAGAAAAGCTCACTTGAGCCTTCGGCTCAGGTGAGCTAAAAACGAGTGCCAAGGTCAAGGTGTCAAAATAAATTGTACGCAGGGAAAGTCCTTATCATAATAAATACTTTTGTAAATCCTAGCACAAACCTTTCACAGATAAAGATAAAGAGGGAGGGGAAAAACAAAAACAACATTCTAAGAACATAAGAAAGCAAGCTAAAAGAGACGTGGAAGACAGTAAATAAAAAGTAAGGAATGTAGGGCTGTGTGTAGGGAGTGTGTGACATGAAGAGGGCTTTTGTAAATGTATGTACGAGATCTGTTATTACAACGGTTTGACAAGTTCCATAAAAGAAACGGATTCGGCGATGCTTTAAATATATGAGGCATTATTTCAAAATAGTTCATTACTTTGTAAAATTAAATATTGTTTCATAAAAGTATCTTCATCCTTCAATGTTTTTAATCAAGCAAGTTAAAATAGGTACTCATTCGCCAGTTAAAAATCCGAGAACCTTAGCAGTTCTCATGATATTCGACCTTTAATCTAAACTAATGTACCACACATTATCTATAGACATAACTGGGAATAACACAGGCCTTTAGATCGCTTTCCAGAAATTTGGGGTGTTAAAAATTTAAGATATGGAACTCTTTTCAGGGTACCAACTTTTTCAAGCAAAATTCTTTAAAATTAATTATGACGTACAATTTTACTTCCCATATCTATTCATATAAAAACAATCTTTATTAGTACCGAAGTTTATTACAAAATTCCCTTATTTTCGAGATACTGTTAATCACCTTTTATTCGCGAGAACTTGATTTTCGCGTAATTACGCAAGTCTGTCTACTCGAGAAAATTTTATTCTCGCGTATAATTGTATTATTATTGTTTATATACAACAGAAACAACAGGTCGCGAAAATTTTGTTTCGTTGATAAAAACTAAATAGCTTAGTCGCGAAAATAAGGTGTCACGAAAATAAAGTATTCAGAAATAAATTCCAAAATTGGTCTATGTTGTTTACTCGACAACTTGGACTTATGGAGAGCTACACTTATTGTTAGCGGGAAAAACGGGACAAATCTTCCTCGGAATTTATTCTTTACTCATTTGCATTCTAGCTGTACAAGATTTTCTCTGATTTTATCATATATTTTTAGTAAGTTACAAACGCCATTTTAGAGGTGATATTAAAAAAAATTCAAGAAGAAGAATTAATTGACCAATTGCAGCTTTTTTTACATAATCAAAATGGCCGTGCAATTGTTAATATAGACGTTTTCGAATTTATTTTTCGCAAAAGAAATTATTGCAGATTTATCCTTAAAATCCTGATTAAGAAATCAACTTTAAAATGTTGAAAATTTTTGCAAACACTAAGCAACTCTTTGCTGCATTTCAAACACCGACTGTATACTTGTGAATGACCAGGGGCCCAAGCTAACGAAGAAACAAAGAAATTGTATTCTGAATATCTTATTAAGTTGTTCAAAAAAGAAGTCAGGAGATGATTTAAGCCTTTAAACTAAACAACAGAATTAAACAAATAGCTAGGCCCTATTATTTAATCAATGCTGTAAACTTGTACTCAAATTTTGCATTGGCACGTAATTAAAAAAATCAACTTTTTCTAAAAGTATTGTCACCTTTTAGATTTTTAAATTAAAGAATGATATGGAGATAACGATCAGTATTGAATATCAAAGTCAACAAAACAATATGAAATAGGAGCAGAACAAACACAGACATCCGAAACATCAGAGGTGGGATCAGGTGCCATGGAGGAGTGAGCATCCCTTGCTGACCGGTCACACCCGCCATGTGCTCCTTGTCATGATCGGGAAATAATGGAAAATTCAGTTGTCAATTCAGTGTATAAATAATGAACTAACAATTAGTATGAAAAACGGTAATATTTCAACGGAAAAAGACTAAAGAAAAAAGTGACATTGGTTGCAGCCTTTAGATAAAAGCAAACAATTTATTGAATGGCCATGAAATAAATTATGCTACCATTATTCTGTCACATAAACAATTTGAACACCCAATGTGACCTTATGACCTTGACTTTGAAATTTGACCAACTTTTGCACAAAAACTTCCAAACTTTAATTTTGGCCATAATGTTTGAATGGTAGGTACTAGAACTTTCATATTTTACACATACATTCTTTATGGGAAGACATTTACCAACATCTTTGAACATTTGACCTTGACCTTGGAGATTTCCCTACTTATGAAAAAACTTAAACCTTGGTCATAACTTTTGAACGGTAGGTACTAGGACTTTCATTTTTCAAATATGTAATCCTTGTTGCAAGTCCTTTAATTGGATACCAGCAACTTTGAGCTTGTGACCTTGACCTTGGAGATTTATGAGCTTATGAAAAAACTTTAACTTTTGAATAGTAGGGACTAGGACTTTCATAATTCACATTTGTAATCATTGTGGCAAGACCTTGTGTTGGATACCAACAATTTTGACCTTGATTTTGAAGATTTCTGTACTTATGAAAAAAATTTAACATTGACCATAACGTTTGAATGGTAAAGGCTATAGCTTTCATACTTTACATCTGCTATTCTTGTGGCAAGAACTTTCAAAGGATACCAACAGTTTTGACCTTGCCTTTGGAGATTTTTGTACTTATGAAAAAAAACTTTTACCTTGACCATAACTTTTGAAAAATTAGGGCTAGGGCTTTCAAACTTCACTTTGATATCCTTGTGGCAAGAACTTTCATAGGATACCAACAGCATTAACCTTGACATCGGAGATGTTTGTACTTATGTAAAAAAAAAACTTTAACATTAACCATTACTTTTAAATGGTAAGTACTAGGGCTTTCATATTTCACATATGCAATCCTTGTTTAAAGACCTTTCATAGGATACCAAGATCTTTGATCTTGACCTTCAATTTTGTTCTACTTTTTGAAAAATTTAACCTTAGCCATAACTTTTGAACGGCTAGGGCTAGGACTTTCATACTTCACACATGTAATAGCTGAAACAAAACCTTTCTTAAGAAACCAACAACTTTTACCTTTGTATTTGGAGTTAGACCTACCTTTCAAAAACTTATCCCTGACCATAATTTTTGAACAGGTGGTGCTAGGGCTTTCATACTGCACTATCGTATTTCTTGTGATAAGACCCTACTATGGGTACCAATATATTAAATTTACATTTTAGAAAAGGTTAATCCTCTTTATGCTACAATAGGGGGATATAAGTGTTTCAGAAACATATTTTGTTCCTTATAATTTTTGAATGAGGAGAGATAGATTTTTCATATTTCTTGACATGTGCATTACCTTTGACAAGATATTTACAAGCATGCTATAAATTCTGGCCCCTTGACCTTCACGATTGACCTTACCTTTGAAAGAAATAAATTTCGATGATAATTTCTAAATGACACATGCTAGGGCGTTCATTTTTGACAAATATGCAAAAATGGCATCTCACCCACAAAAACACAGAAAGCGAGAAACAACAATTATTTGAATTTGCTTGTTGTGCATTAAACTTGAACATTTACATGCTAAAACACTGAAAAATAAAAACTAAGTGTTTTTGTTTTCAATTAAATAGAGAAACTACAGATACATGTAAGTTAATTGGCATGTCCGTGAAAATAATCATGACTGAAAAATAATACTCAGAAAATTATCTAGCTTAAATTTTTTGTTTAACATTTAAGAAAAATGCCTTCAGGATATAGTATGGGAATCAGCCTTGCTCTATGATTTTAAGAATTTATCTATTTAAAGTTAACTCGGGTAGGAAATAAGCAATTCAAGTTTTATTTTCTATGTAAAAATAGATATGGAAACCAATTTTAATCACTTGAAATAAAGAAATTAATTTATTTTAATGAAATATTAATATTTACCACACAATTGTGCTTAAATATTCTAGTTATTACAAGGAGTGAAATTTTTCTTCCTTCAATAGTTATTTTCCTAATGTTCTGTTCAGAAATAACTGTCGCATTGAATCATAAAGAATTGTTGATACTACTCAGAATCAATTTCAACTGCCTTTTATACAAGTGTAGAGTCGTATAAATTGTTTATTGATTATCTCATTTCTTGGTAAGCTCTAATACGCCCATTAAATTGATAAACCCCGCCCACTGAGACTGCTTTCAAGGAATACTGGGATTGCTCTGGGACCGGTCCCAGAAACCAATACCCGGGACTGCTCTGGTACTGTTTTTGTCAGTTTGGGTCTATGATTATGCTTTGAGATATGTGCTAATTAAATCACTAAGTTTCTGTCTTCTCATTCTACCAACCTTTTGATAAAAAAAATTCGGGACGACATACTAGTCTATTGCTTGCAGACTTTCTAGTTCTTTTTCTTCTTCCTGGGTACTTATTTGTCTGTTAATCAGGGGCTGGCAAATAGGTTTTTCAGGCACTTACCCACCGGCAAGTGCCTGGTCAAATTTCACTTGCCCTACTTCAATATTTACTTGTCCCATCCTTGGACTGACAAATCCCATTGCCCGACGCCCGGGGCTAGTGAATTTTAAAAGCAGGCAGGTTAATTTGTCTTTAAATTGAAAAATTTTGCAGCCTAGGATTGTTCTTTTGAATATTGGCGAAAGGTGGCCATTTAAAACTAATTGCCATTAAGTACTACATACCATACAATCTTTTGATTGATTGTATGCTGTTTTAAGTCCTATTCGAAAATTTTCCACTCAGGTAGAGACGCAAAATTGCTATCATATTTCAGCTATAATCATTATATCTGCTATTTGTTTAAAATAATGCTCTCGGACCTTTTTTTTTCTTAATTTTCATACCTGGTATGCGTAGGTTTTGTACTCAGTTTTTCACTAATATAGTTATAGATGATGTACTTATCATTGGCTTTTGTTCGTTTTCTGCATCATAACTGTCAAAACTTTCTCCAATGCCAATTTGTCACTTTAAATTAAGTACAAATACATGTACTTAAAACTGGTTCGCATACGAAGTAACTCTTACAACAAAATAGTTTTAATTTCGGGGAAAACTATGACATTTTAAAAAAAATATTTATTGATTTTTTTAAAGTCTCTTCCCACGGGCAAGTGCCCATTAGAATTCACTTGCCGGATTCTAAAATTCACTAGCCCCGGGCGTCGGGCAATGGGATTTGTCAGTCCCTGCCGTTAATGATCTCTTAACTACTCTTCCAATTGAGATAAAACCTTTTTAGGGTAAGTAGGCATGTTCTGTAGATTTGCATAACGAAGTTCATTTTACGCGCACTGCTTGCAAGAGTGCACACGTGCAATACATTAAATGACCAATATACTTGATATAGCCATAACTTTTACATTTTTTAATGAAATGCTTTGAAAATCATTATATAAAAATATATTAGTAGTGTAGATAAGATGACATGGTCAAAATAGCAAGAACCCATGCGCATACACGTGCACTTTGCTCTGATTGGCTGAAACAAAAATCTCAATATCTTTCTTGTTTTTTGACAAAAAACTTTGAGTTTTAAAACATAGTCATACATAATTATGTACAATAATTTGATTTATAAAAATTTTCATGATATTACGAGCATGCACGTGTGCTGCAATCTGATTGGCTTAAACATCAAATGGCTATACCTCTCTTAATTGTCAACAAAGCAGGATGAAATTTAGAACAAAGATAGACATAATGAATTCCTACATAAACATATAGTCATATGGTGTAGACAAATTGATATAGTCATAACGCACACGCATGCACGTGCGCACGCGTTTAATGCTAAGTTGACCAATAGACTTGATTTATCCGTGACTTTTTTACCTTTTGATTAAATTCTTTAATACTCGATACATTAAAATATATTGATAGTGTAGACAAGATGATGTGTTCATCATGCGAATATATGCATCACATGCGCATGCATGCAATGCTCAAATTTGCAATGTACTTGGTATACTTTGGGGAAAAGTTGTTAATGTTTAAATTGCCTTATGTATTGAAGCTTAAAAGGAATGAATCTTAAAGGGAATAAGGCACCAAAAGAGACTTGGGGAGCGTTTATGGAACATCTCTAACGGTTCCCGTTACAATTAGCACTAATTTTACCTGTACATTGCAAACATGAAAAACATTTGTCTCATCATTTTTAGGTCACTGGATTCACACAGGTACCTATTGCTATCGGTTTATGTCTGTTGTCCTTCCTCGTACGTTAACATTGAACATTATCAGCTTTTTATCTGAAATTGATTTTGCTATATATATATATATCTATATATATTATATAAAGGTGGAGATGAACAGTAATGTGGATTTCATACCCCTCCCAGTCCATAAACCCCCGGGGACTAAAGGGTTAGGCTAAAACTTTAAAAAAAAATAATTCAAAGTCCAGTACCAGAATTGTTAAAATTTAATACACCTGGTAATCTTTAAAGTTATCAAATTATTTTCCACCATTATCACAGTGTGCAGATATTATATTATTCATGTTATAGAGAAAGGGATGGATGAGGTAATAATATTTTGTTAGACCGTGCATAATTAGTGAACCATTTGATTAAGAAAATATGATTCCAACAAATATATATTGAATACAGGAACATAATTATCATTGATCATTATCTATGTGGGGGATGGTACGATGCAAAACTGTTCGCCTGCAGAGCAGAGCTGTACTTAGGGATCATTCATTCTCTCATTTTTCCATCAGTCATTACTGGTACATCTCTTGAACTTTACAAAGCAACACGTGTGGATCTCAAATTTGCATATACACATGGTAACAATTTGGAACTATGCCATTTGTATTTTACCATGATATAAGGAGTGAGACCCCACCCCCTCCTTGGGTTCCGAACAGACGAACAGCTAAACGGACAAATAAAGGGACCATTGGTAAAGTGATCCCTTAGAGCCGCTCTGCTCTGCAAACAACACAAAGATTGGTCCGCTAATACGGAGTATAATTGAAACTCATTGCATTTTGGGCAGATTGTTGAAGTCTTTACTTCCAAAAAATGCCACTATATATGTATATGGAAACAGTCGAACAGAAATCAAAGCATCTTTCTAATAAAAACTCAGAGCACCTGTGCGCACTTACAAAATGTTGACAAAAATTGTAATTGACCAATGACAAGACATTCGAGCGGCATCACATCCCCGATTAAAATGCAGCCGTCCATATCGAAAAATCCGGACTTGATTTTATCTACCCAGATAGCATGCTAACATTGGGCCAACGTTGGGCCAATGTCATCGGTTACATTAGGCCAATGTTGGCAAATGATACTGGCCCAACGTACGTTTGCTCATCGGCCCAATGTTGGCCCGATATGTTGGACCAACGTTGGCCCAATGTAGAGTGTTATTTCTGCAGATATTGGCCCAACGTTGCGCCAACATTGGCCCAATGAATGCGACATTGGGCCAATCTTGGCCCAACGTCATCAAGAACATTGGGTCGATGTTGGCAAATGACGTTGGCCCAATGTCATTTTGCTCATTGGACCAATGTTGGCCCGATATATTGGACCAACATTGGCCCAATGTGTATAAAGATTTAATTGTTACAAACTTGTATATTAACAAATCCGATCGTTTCTAAAATAAAAAAAAATCTACCACCAATCCTACTTAATAAATACAAGTTAACTAAAATAAATTTACAAGGTTTGTTAAACTTTTTACAATTTATCATAACAAAATAAATTATCAGTGATTAAATTTATTGTTTCTATACAAGAAAAGTAAATGAAAATCTAAAATAACAAATGTGTTTCATTACAGTTAAAACAATAAATAATTTGCCTCTGATTTAGATTGAAATTTGTATCTAGTAAACTAAATTTCAAAAGTTTTCCACACATTTAACTTATATACACTTTTTGTTAACAGGTTTATAACCAATCACTGTCCTACATTGTATTTTTGAACACATTTTCTTCTTTCTTGTCCTGCTTGTTCTTCGTACTCAGTGAAATTCCATAGAAATTGATTCGGCATACAAGCGGTTAGTCCGAACAGCTCCTTAAAATAAAAAATAAAATCCATTTTATTAAGCAAATCTCAAAAAAGAAAGAGAAATGATGAAAATTAAATTTAAGCAGTACTTAATTTACACAATTGCAATGTTATAGTATTTTTAATTAATTCTGTGTATTCGAAACTATTACTACATAGGATATTCGATTTTTTGTAGATTTAACATGTTTAAATTTGGTTTTTTTATTTAGATGTATTATTTATATTTTTTTCTGCATTTATTATAATGTATAAGTATAGCATTTGTCAGAGGAACAGAGCACGTATTTTTTACTTACTTTTTAAATCCTTATCATCTTTGAAAAAGCCGGATAACTTCATTTGCCTTCCAATTGAAATTTTTAAAACATGGCAGCAAATACTTTCCTCTTTATTCACCAAGTTATTTCCACTAATTAAATAAAATGAGAACTTTAATCATAAGGGATTTGATTTCTCTGAAACATGTGAAACACAAAGTAACAATTCCAAAATTTGTTTTCTTAATGTCAAGATCTAGTAAATGAAAGGTGCCTACAGATTAATGAAATTTGATAAATAAATTCCGTTACTGATGCTTTACAACTTTAGCTTGGTCAAGTAAGGTGTTTCGGGGCATAATTTGTAGGTTAACAAGATTAAAAACTGTATTTTAAACTGTCATTTTCAATGAAAAATTAAGAAAACGAGTCATGAATATGCGATTTTTTTTTCATATTCGACAGAGGAAATGTATCCAGATGCCTACAGTCTCTCAGAAAACGGTAATTAGTATGTTCGTGGCCTCTTCTTTAAATCAATATCAAATTTAATATAGGTATCCGGTTTACTTTTCATATTTTTTTCAAATTGAATGTCATGAAAATACCATTTTTCTACACAATTCTGCTAATTTCGTAAAGTACAGGAAAAAGAAAGTTGAAATTGATTATGACATCATAATGGATCTAGCACCAAAAAATTAGTCTAAGGTTATTAACTAGATCTTGACCTTAATGGTAGAAATATGAGAAATTTATGAAACGAAAGTGACCCAAGCAAAAATTCAAATATAATCAAAAATAAAATTTACAAATTAGATTTAGATTAATGTAATATTAATTGACATAGATCAATGATACATTTTATTTTATAAGTTTTATGCAGAAAGGATACAGTTATTAGCGACTGATCTAGTTACATATTTAATTTATAACTAAAGCAAGCTTTAAGAAAAAGATAAAGATCGCATGAAACAAACTTTGCATTTTTGTGTTTTAAATCTGAAATACATATTATTTGAGGTAAATATAGTACTTACATTTTGATCCGTATGTGAAATGTCTGGACATGGCAATACAAGTTAATCCACATTAAAGAATACACATTCCAAAGCTTTCTTTTTAACATAAAATCTTCAACGTAACATCCGCGATGAAAATGTTAGGCGTGCTAAAAGGATGCAGATTTGACCATCCTATCCTATCAGATATCACAATTACCATAGAAACTGGCCAGTCTCACGCTGTGAAAAACCCTGGCCTAATTGTTTGGTCAGAAAATGTTCTCTTATCTTAGAACATGCCCCCTAAATGCAACACTTTAGAAAGTGTGTGTTTTGCTCGTCTTACATTTTTTAAAATATGCAAGTTAATTTAAATTTATGTTATGTTATTCTCAAAAACATTTACTTTATAGAACTAGTAGTGTTTAAACATTTACACATATTTTAAAAGTTTACATTAAACTAAAAATTATCAAAGTTATCTAACATGATACGTCGTTATGCATGTTTTAGGTACTCATGGTTGGTATATATATGTAACATTAAATGTAAATAATTTAATATTTCTTTCACTTTTCCATCTTCTTGTCCGATATTATTACAAACAGTTCACATGTTTCCTGAATTCTGACTTCACTTAAAGTTGGTTCAACGTTGTCTATTCAAAATATTGTATCGAAATAATGTCGTGACTCACCAACGTTGGCATGACGTTGGACTAATATTGCACTCCCAACAAAATCTGTCAGCTTAGTGGTGACAAGCTAACAACATTGACCCAACGTTGTGTCATCGTTGTGTCCCCAACCAACCTCGGCCTCCGAGTAAAATTGTAATGTTGACATTGGCCCGACATTGGGCCAACGTTGTGTCCCCAACCAACCTCGGCCTCTGAGTAAATTAGTGTAATGTTAACATTGGCCCAACATTGGGGCAACGTTGTAAACTCAACGCCAACCATCGGTAAACAGTCCAACCATTAGCACTTTTCTTCAATTTTCGGAAAAAAAAAACTCAATGAAAAGATATTACAAGTTGTGAGATTTCATCTTCACAGAGTCCATTTTTGCTATTGATAAGGATTTAATTAATTGCCTTTTGGTTAAATTTCAAGTGTGCTGCAGGTATTACGACAGATGCTGTGTTTGCAGAAAGGTCAGGGATAAGGATTTTTTACAAATGTTAAGAACACAGGTAAAAATCTCTTTTAAATGACAAACCTATTTTATTGAAAAGTGCTATTTTTAGCTGGACTTTGCCGAAATCAGTCTTGGCTATAGGCATCATGATCGACTGTCTTGCTATAAATAGCACAGTAAACAAACTTTTTGAAACTTAAAAGAATGTCTACAAAATACACATGTGCATTATTTTCACTATTCCAAGACTGAATTTTTAAATTATGAGAAAAAATGCTTTAAATAGAAAATGTGCGAGGATTTCTTGGAAAATAAGATATTTAATTGTAAAATCATAATATATCTCGGGGTCTTTACTGTTAATTTTAATTACTGGTGTATGAGATATAAAGATGGAGATGAACAGTAATGGGGATTTCATTGTGTTTTAAAATCATAATCATACAAACTTACATGAAAAAAAAACGTGTACTAATTTTGGACAAAACAATATACTCGAGCAATTTAAGTTCGGCTTTTAGGCCTTTCAATACTTTGATTTCTCGTCAGAAGAAGCAAAAGTAAAAAATCATATAGAGTCACACAAATGACCACCATTTCAGTCATTTGGTTGCTTTAAAGATATATTTTTTTTATTTAGAAGGAAATTCCTACAACTTCAGGCTAGAAATGATTTGCTAGAAATCTGAAGCACAATTTTGTGGTTTTGTTAGAATTATCTGGTCAGTTAAATACTAATTTGAATTTTTTGAAAATATTTCATGATGGAACGAATTTTTCTCGAACAACCCTTAGTTTATTGTAGCTAATGAATTGATAAATGGAAATGCATGGGTTTCAATGGAAATATTTAGTGTATGTTACTATTTACCGGTATAGTGCAATGTCATGCACAAAAGGAATCATAACTAAAAGTCTGCTTTTGCAAGCAATAGCCGATGCGGTCCCGAACTGGACAAGACTTGATTTTTTTTCATCACTAAAACAATATCCATTATATCTAAGCTTGGAAGACCATCAACTCGTATAAATCCTTTCAGTACCTTCATTACTTTGATTTAAAAATCGAAGTTAAAGACTTTTCATTTTTCACCTGTTTCCATGAAAAACTATTGACAATTTCCAATTTTTAAATTCAATGAGCACAATTGCAGATATCAACTATTACATAAATAAAATTTCACGAAGAATGTTCAAGGGATCAGAGAGCTCGCAGACAAAATTCATCTCTTTTTGCAGGTTTCCATGGCAACGGTAGCCATTTTGGAACTGAATGACCACACAACACAACTACTACCAGCGATTCTCCTTTGAGGAAAGTTTCAGGAAAATTGTTTCAGCCATCTCCGCTAAACAGCTTGTGTAAAAAAAACATGCGTACAATCGCAATATGTCGACCCTGACTTCGTTCGGGACGACATAATAATTTTTCACATAATATAAGCTTAAGAAGAATTCTCGAAAAATGCAGTAATTTCTGTAAAACCTCACAAATGGTTTACTTTATGTGTAATGATGTAACATATATACTTTTATTAACTTAATAGAGTCATGTAATAGAAAGTTACATGAGTATTGGAGATACTGTATTCAGAAACTATGAGTTCAAGGGCCCGTTTCATCAAAGGTCGTACGCCCAGTCGTAGCGCTACCCGGCGTAAAGTCGGGACTAGCACGAAGATTTGCATTTCATTAATGAGCGTATCATTACGCCTGACTAAATCTAGGCAAAAATTTAATGTGTACTCATGGGTAGGCGTAAGTAAAGGCGTGAAGTTAAAACAAAGCCTTTTCATAATTTTAAACAATTTAGCGAGATATTAAGAAAAGCTACGGTTCTAAGAAGAATTTAAAATACAAACAATGCATTATTCAATTATACATATTATGAAGAGTGGGGTGGGGTGTTGTTACTACTTCTTGGGGACGTAGTTGATTTGAGTAATAACGTACCTGATATTTTAATTAATTTCTGCTGAGAAAAAAGCTTGTCTTATTAGAGATTTCTTCGATCACCATTTCGTACGTTTTGACAATGCATTCATACACATTTGATTGTGGTATTACATGTAAAATGTATTGTAAATCAATATACATGTACATGTATAACTATATTTCTACACCCCGCTCGAAAAGCGGGAGGGTACATGTATATATACTATATATTAATCGGTATGTCCGTCCGTCTGTTACGCTTTGGGGGTATCCATCTCTATCCACAACTTCTCTCATACCACTGATTTGAATTTTATAAAATTTTCACAAGATCTTTATTACATATTGCCATTGTGCCTTATTGTTCTTTTTGATCCGACACATAGTTTGGGTTTCCCACAGCAAAACATGGACCCTGCCTCTATATTCATATGGGAGGTGGGGGGTGGAGGCATCTTTTATTGAACTCATTACTTACGGTACCTCTAGTTATATTTTCTGTTTTATTCAACAAAAAGAGACACATTAAAATTATCAATTTTGAAAGTATATAATTTCCCAAAAACATATTTTCTGAAAAACAAAAATAAAAAAAAAAATCAGTTTCAAAAGTACAGTAATCCTCTTCCTTGCTATTTTTCTACATTTAAGAACCTTAAAACCAAATAGTTTTTTTTGTCATGTTTTAAAAGTCCATTTCTTTTTTACTTCTCGCACACATTCGTGGACCTAGAGGGGGTCGGAGAAAGGGTTCAGAACCTCCCAAATTTGCAGATTAATTAACAATGAATGTACAGAGTACTCAGTTAAGGACGAAAGTAATTATTTTTCTAGGTATCTTGGACAAGTGAAGTTCCCCGCGAATCTAAGACGGAACCCAAGGAGGGGGTGGGGTCTCATAAACAATAAGAGATTTTTAAAATGGGGGAATATATCATTGCTTTTAGAATATCGATGTAAGACGGTGATAATTACACAGTTAAGTTCAAGAATGAATTATTCTATTTTTATTTTCTCAGACAAACACTGATGCAGAGGACATCTTTAATTTTTATGATTTTGTCTAAAAGAGTAAATCTTACACAGTATAAGATAAAATGAGCGCATATAAAGCACATTTAGGATGGAAATATACATGTTTTTGATTTTCTGCATAACTTACATTTTCAATGAAAACAAAATAAAGAGTAGCTGTAACTTAATTTTAAAAACAGAGACCAAATAAGCAGATAATTTTTGTAAGAATATCTTTGTAGTCATTTTTTTTAATATCTCTCTCTCTCTCTCTCTCTCTCTCTCTCTCTGTGCGTACTTATAAAAAGGTTCATTACTTTTAATCTGCTGATAGTAAAGATTTTTTTTTTCTATAACTGCACGACCTAGAGTCTAGTATTTTGTAATTATATTATTACCCTTCGTGTCATTTTAATAAACAATAACGATATTATACTGAATCATCTGAATGACAAAAATTTAATAAATTTAGAGAGAATTCTCTTTCATGTACCTTAGTAGTAAACGTGTACATTTTATTTCTTGACTCAAAATGTGTACATATGTAAACCGTTTGCATTTTGTATTCATTATTTTTGCTTGCATATACATTTCTTATGAAAATTTTTAAATCTTATTCTGCCTCAAACTTGATTATTAGTATTTATCAGTAGAATCAGTATTTATCGAATCATGAAATCTGTTATCAAAGGCGAAGTCATTAACCTGTATCAATTTCAGCAAGAGGGGGGAATGGCTGTAAAAATTAATATTCCAAAATAAATAGTTTAGTTTAATTCCGAAATGCATGTACATGTACTGTCCTTTTCTTCCTTTCAATTTATATGACTTTTATTATTGAAATTTTGTAAAATAAAACCTAAAATTGATTTCTTATAAGAAACATTTCTCCTACATGACACTATAAACCCATGCACGTTCAGTCAGTGCAAGCATTCATTATTAATTTATAATATTTGTATTATTCTGTACTTTGACGTGCTACAATTTATATATGTTTGTACGCATTGGGCAATGTTTATGTTTTTACGCCTGCGCAATAGAACGTTGTCAAGGACCTAGTCCTGCGACTAAGCGCATCTTTTACGACTAGACTTACGCCACTTGGTGAAACGCAAATTAAGCCCGACTAAATTTTGGCGTAAACCCCGGAAGTACGCCTAAGTTAAGGCTTAAATTTACTGCTTTTGATGAAACGGGGCCCAGACCTTTAACTTGTTTTTTTCCTTGTAATATAGAATTTTTAGATAACCTGGATCCTGAAAAACTAGTATATAAGTAAATTTGCTAAACTTTTGTGATCAATTCATTACATGACAAAACTAAATAGAAAAATCTTATTGTTCTTAAGATGAAAATTTAACCATGTTATTTTGTTTAGTATGAGTACTTAAAAGAATCGGTCATTCAAATAAGGAATGTAGTTTTTAAATCACAAAATAATATTGCTAAAAAGGCCCACTGAATACTTTAAGTATACTGCAAATGCATCCAGTTTTCAAAGAATTGACTGAACTAGCACAATAGAAAGTTATATATTTATTTATAATCCTACCTTGACTGATTTACAATTTCAGGTGAGTCCTTAGAATCACTCATTTTGAAGAATCAAAGAACTTGTCTGTTTAAAGAGATATTTGCCTTGATTTAATTCCGAAGCTTTCCTTAATTTATTCTTTCTCGATATATAGAGTTCATTTGAAAAGATCGTTTATAAATGGCATACAGTTTCATAGCTGGTCGGCCAAACTTCGTGAACAAAAATAGTTCTAGATATGTTTCAAATACGGAAGGCAATATGTACATAATTTCTGTCTTCATTTCTATAATTGAAGTTTGAATATAATCATTTAAACTTTTCTTCTAATCTAGCACACGCCATAAGTGTTCTTATGATATTTCTGCAAACACAGATAATTCGATTATTTCAGGTACATTTGAAGGAATTACAATATTATTAGATAGAATCCTTCGACTTTTAATATACAAGTAATTAATGATCTATCATTCTCTAAATTACTGTAGATTCCTAAATATACGCAAGGAATTAATTAAGCGATATTTTGCGAGAAGCCCCTCTTCCGATATAAAATTAATTGCTTTTATTTTTATGGTGCTGAAATTAATGTAAAATATTCTCATCAACCATCCACTGGCAAATACATAGCTTCGCAATATGACGTTTAAGAGCCACTATGCGACAATAGGCACTCGCAAAAAAAGAACCTACAGTATCCTATAAATCGAAGGGTTTAGTACGTTCAGTGTTTTTAATCTTTAAATAAACAAAACATTTCGGGGTACCTGTAAAGTGCGAAACGAAATCGAAACGAAACGAAACGAAATGAAATCTACCGACACGAAACAAAATCAAGACGAAACGAAATCAAAAGAAACCTTCAGAAACGAAACGAAACAAACTTTCAGAATGTTTTTCAAATCAAGCTATATACATGTAGTTATATATAATGTGTAACTGCATATGATCTATTATTACTTTATATGAAATTTATATAGTTCAAGCACCACAGGCAATTGTTTTGCTTCAAGCTCATACATAGGCGTCGGAAGGAAATTGAAAAGGAGGGGGGCTTAACCAACAAAAAAGGTCAACCCCAATTTTCAATGCTTATATGATACACATTTATATATCTTTGCAAATAAAGTGCTTCAAGAGACTTTTTGTCATATTTTGTTAATATCTTACTGACTAATTTACCTACTTAAAAATGACATAGTTCGCTTTGAGAGACTTTTCTCTTGTCAGTTAAATCGTTTTAGACGTCTCTGGTCGAGCCTCTTTATTGTAAACCACTCATTTCGTCCTCGAAAATTACCTTGATAAAAATATATATGTAGAAAGGATACACAAGATTGCGACTGGAGTTACATGTATAACTGAACTATGAAACCAGACACCTCGGAATGGAATACTAAATACTCTAAGTTTATGGTTTATCCTATGTTTTAATCAGTCTCTGGTTTTAATACATTCGAAATACAACAGTAAACTGACTTTATTTCGACCCGTACATAAACGAGCCTTTACATGTAACACATCAATTTCGATAGATATGTTGTATCTAGATAAATAAAGACTGAAAATAAGAGTAAGATATAAAAAATAGAAAATACTGCACATATTGAAATTATACATGCATAGTACGTTCGTGCATATTTGCAGCTGGCAAACATGTAAATACATCATTAGACTAAGAAGGGAGCATTATTTATCGGTAATTAAATTTTATGTTAACAAGTGCATGAACTATATAAATTTTATTTGAAGTAAAAAAAAGGTCCACATGCAGTTACACATATATAATTATATACATGTATCTTGATTTGAAGAAAAAAAATTTTGATAGTTTTGTTTCGTTAGTTTCGGCAGGTTTCGTTTTGATTTCGTTTCGTTTCGGTAAATTTCGTTTCGTTTCGGTAGATTTCGTTTCGTTTCGGCAGATTTCGTTTCGTTTCAGTTCGTTTTGTTTCTATTTCGTTTCGCACTTTACAGGTACCCAACCTTTCGGCTATTAAAATTTAAAAGTACTGCGGAATCATCGCTATTCGCTGGGAGGGGGATATAAACGTGGATTTTATGGGAAACATTTACCCATGAATTGACCCAATTGAACATAATTGATACCTTTGTTTATATAAAAGTAAACAAATACGAACAAAATTTCTATTATTTTGTTTCATGAGGGAACTTCCGTATATTTTCGGAAACATAGGTGTGCAGACCTCATTTAAATATTTATGTACTGCGCAATTTCTCTGCATACCATAAACGTTTAATGAGATGCTTTTGCACCTCTGCAAACTTTGTGCATTAAGAGAAAGTTAGATTAACAGCTAATTTCTGCAGAACGAACAATATTATAGTAAAATGTGAACGCTAAATGAACTTAAGATATATGTATTTTTTATTGTTACTAACCTAGATTTATCCAAAATGGCGACTTTTTATCCGAGGGAATAAATACTACACAATATGGTAAGTTTAAAATTTGTATTTTGAATGACGGATCAAAAATAATTCAGATTTAAAAACCCAATATAATAATTAGGTAAGAAGTGATAAGAATAAGCATTTTATGTTTCTTCAATTGAACTCAATAATCAAAAAGTAACATTTTAATTGGGCGTTAAAATATATTGCCCAAAGTTTCTAGTTTAATCCTTTTTATCTGAGTCTATAAGATACAATATTTATGTATAAATAGTATGACATTGCCATTCTATTTATTCACTTTTTTCATATTCATGTTTGATAATACGTGTAGAATATAATAGTATTGAATTTTTTATTGATAAATATCGAAAAATATTCATTTTTAAATCATTTATAGATCATATATCCTTCAATATTTGAACTCAAAGACGAGGATAAAGTCTCAAAAATGTCCATATTGATTAATTGAAATAAAAAAAACGCTATCAAATTGATCAAAATAAATTATGGTAATCGTAAACTGAAAATATATGAACATATTCTACATAAAGCTTGTTTGCCTGTTAATATTTTTTAAACAAAAATGGCAATCCATTTCTATTTCAACTTTTATTATTTATTGGATTGCACTTATATTAGGGAGTGCCAAATATGCAGGTTCGACTTTTTTAACAGGATGAGAATTCTACATTTAATATTTAATACATTTGATCAAGAAAAACTGAGATCGTTGCATTTTACATAATATTATGATTTTCCATACATTTAAAGTATACTTCAGGGGAATGTAATATCGTGTACTGCATAATTGATAAAAATGTTGAAATTTTTCGGTTGTCATTCATATCATTTTAAAGATAAGATTAAGAAAGCTCTTAACACTGCACGATAAAGAGTTGTACTTGTAGCGTGCATGCAGTTTAATCCAAAAGAAGTAAGATAGATTAATGTTCATTTAACCAGTAAATTGCAAAATTTATGTTATCCCTAGAACAAATAGAGAAAAGCTGTAGTACAACTTCGTTTATTACAGCAGGCACACATATTATTTTAAACAATAATATGTGAAGATTACAAAACATCGGCTCAATATTAACTTGTCAAGGGGTAAACAAAAGAAATTTGCTGAATAAACATTATAAAGTGGACTGGAATATTCATATTTAACCCAATAATAGCATACTGGCGCTTTACCGTCATCGTTTAAGTAGTTACTAACAGCAACACGTTACGATTGATTGATTGATTGTTTATATACTGTTTAACGTCCCCCTCCAGAATATTTCACTGATATGGAGACGTCACCATTGCCGGTGAAGGGCTGTAAATTTAGGCCTATGCTCGGCACTTACGGCTTTTGAGCAGGGAGGGATCTTTTTGTGCCACACCTGCTGTGACACGGGGCCTCGGTTTATGCGGTCTCATTCGAAGGACCGCCCCATTTAGTCGCCTTTTACGACAAGCAAGGGGGTACTGAGGATCTATTCAAACCCGGATCCCCACGGGGCGCAACACGTTACGAAAATACTAATGTTTTACTCAAACCGGAAATCTGATGCACACACTTATACTTAAACCAACAATGGTCAAAACCTTGGTATTCCGGATAATCATCTATGCATTGTCAAACTAATACTGCTAGTCGAAATAATAACATTCAACAAAATAATTCATTCTCTATATGAGCACTATGGGAAAATACTCCTAATATCATGTCAAATTAATCATCATAGTCGACAGCATTGCTATCTCTACTATGGTGGGAAATCCCAACGTGTGACTAGACTGCGCTTAACATAAAAATGTAAAATACATCAATTCTAGCTGTTTTGCATATATAATACAAATGAATACAAACGAGGACAATTCGCTTACACAAAATCAACATTGGTATTCCGGATAATCATCTATGCATTGTCAAACTAATACTGCCAGTCGAAATAATAATATACAACAAACTAATTCATTCGCTACATGAACACTATGGAAAAATACTCCTACAGTAATATCATGTCAAATTGATCATCATAATTGACAGCTTTACCTATTTCTATTATGGCGGGAAATCCCAACATCTGACTAGACTGCATTTAACATAAATTGTAAAATACATAAATTCTAGCTGTTTTGCATATAAAATACAAATGTATACAAATGAGGACATTCCTCTTACACAAAATTCAAAAGTAAACTTAATCATCTTAATGTAAAAAAAGCTAATCTTACCTAGAAAGAACAGAGGAAAGCTGTAGTACAACTCCGTTTATTACAGTAGGCACACATATTATTCGAAGCGTTTCCGATTTCCCATTTCGAAAAACAGTTATCTAAAAGGGATATCTCCCGTACACCATAAAAAATATTAGGGGTACCTGCAAACAACCTTCCTACATATATAATAAATTGATTTTTTTTATTTGATATCAGACCAAGTATACGTAAATGAATCCATTATTTCCATTATTTTTTCCCAAATTTAGGTTAACAGGTGATTTCTGTCCACAAATAGGCCATTGACTTTAAACATTTTTTCTTGCAGAAATAAGGCAAGTACCCTGGGTTAAAAATACACTTAACAGTCTCAATATCAACACATTTATACGATATGATTTTTCTCTCAGTCCAAAATTCACCTTTTGTTAGTGTTAAGAGCTTCCTTTAATACATTTGTTGTTCGCGTGGTAAACGTTTATTAAAGACAGTGTCATTCTCATCAGATAACAATGTTGTTTAAAAAAAATTACGCATCAACGATTATTTTCAAAAAATGAAGTTTAGGAGGTTTCTAATTGATAATTGATTGATTTATTTTTTTTTTTGGGGGGGGGGGGGGGGGGG